>CABFVX010001074.1:76500-141344 GCA_902151425.1 Timema shepardi
CCCCCCCCCCCCAATGATCCTGAGTAAGACCAACCTACTCTGAGAAAACTCTGGCTCTTATCCCTTTGGGTGTCTAAATTTTTCATCCATCTTGCATGTAAGCATGTGGGACATTGCAATTTCGGATTTCACAAGGAATTTGTTCCTTAATAATATTGAGCACATATGAAATAAATTTTAAAAACTAACATTCCTTGCACATAAGAAGCACCGAAACTTTTTTTTAACTAATAGGGGTAAAAAAAAATATGATATGTCAATGATTAATTAAATTAAGTGAAAAAAGTCCTTGAACAATGAATATAACTTAACACCAAAACCACTGAGACCCGCTTTGTTAGTCCCATGGCTAGCGTACTACTATCGCTTGACTTTTTATGACGGGGAGATTGAGGTTTGAATCTCGGTCGGGTGTACTGAGTTTTTTTGTTTGTTTTTTTCAAAATGATTTTCTATTTACTCTTTCCCTCGACACAAATGCGGGTACATTTTCTCTAAATATATCCTTCCAAATGTCTATAATAATTCCCGTAATTAGCACATAAGCGTATAACCCGAATGGGCAGTAAGACATGGTGCTAAAAAAATACTTTAATAGACTAGGTATGAGGAAAGTAGAATTAAGAGTAAATGTATCCACACTTGCGTGGAGGAAGAGTCGGACACAATAAAGTAAAAGACATCCTCTGTACTCCAGGCTGGGATTCGAAATCCAATCACCGAATCGCTGGCAAACCAAACCAGATGAACCTGACATTAATTACGCATACCCACCGATACTTATATCTTACGTAATATTGATTAGCTCAAGTTGATGAGAAAACTAATTACAAAATGACATGTTAACTATCAGGAAGACATTGATCACCTTCGTGTTATCTCGTGTGCATCACCAAGGGAAGAAATTACTTCCCCCCTCCTTTTCTACTCTCACACCTGCCACCGGCATGGCACTCCTAAGAACGGAAACAAAAGAAGAGGAATGTGACATAGGCACGGAAACGCCATCACAATCATATCAAGAGTACAGCTTTTAGTCATAGAGATATAATGGACTCTAATCCATGCGCCCACGCTAAATGTTTGTTTGGCGTGTCTTCAAGAAACCTTTATCTACAGGCGTATACATTAACCATCTTTGGCTCGAGCTGTTACGCTTTTATGACTTATAAATATGGAGAACACAATTTCCATATTAACAAAATAATATGGTTTACGGTGGGATTGTAAGTGACATGAGAAAATGTCAATGTTCTTGCAGTTTTTATATCAAAACGGTTTTTTGTCAAAATGAATTTAATATGTTTACAGAGGATATCTAGAGTTTAAGATCCTTTACATAGTTCAACAGTACCTGTAAAGGTTGCCCTGGAATTTACTGACAACTTTTTCTCTTTATTTAAAAGGTGTCTTATTTAATGCCGCTATGAATGAGATATTGGTATTATCATGTAAACAAATTTTAAAAACTATATTTCTATTGGAGGAATAACGTTTAATTTTAGCCAAAAACGTTTTGCTATATAAAATGAAGAAAAAAAAAGCCGCTCTTGAAAGATTTTGAAATTTTATTTATTTTTTGAAAACCTTTAAAAATACAGTGATTGATAAAGAATGTATTTAATATATCCAGAGGTGTATTAAGTTGTTGTATATAAAGTCTTAATACTTGCATACATACTAAATACTACGACATATACATTTCTTAAATATATCATCCAACCAATCCGATGGCAAACAAAAAATAGCCTTAATAAGTTTTTGTTCTCAGAATATTTTTTAAAGTATTTTGCAATTTTTTTTAACCAATTTTGACCTAAGTGAAATCTGCGACATTTTAAGGAGACATTTGGGCAAACTCGCAAAATTTGCAATATGAATAGACTTCACGAAATATGCATACACACTGAGAGGACATAACGTATCTCCTAGTTTACCACATCCATATATCACAGCCTTGAGGGCTTTGTAATAACATAAGGTAGACTTGGCAGGTATAAAACAAAAACAACACGGAATATAATTATCGTTCATCATTTTGTGAGCTGTAAACACTTGTTGGAACAATTTAGGCGCACTCTTAAAGGTCCCTTTAACAAACACACTCTGACATTGGGATAAGAACTTTAAATTAATATCAAAAGAAAATATCACAATATTACGTTCACAATCATTAACTAATGAAAACGTTTCTTCTTTACTTGTTTTTACAACGAGTTCTCAAAGCCTTCGTGAAGTTGTGTAATATTTCAGGGTAATTTAGGCATAACAAATGACCTATCGCGATGAATGCCTTACAAATCAACGTAAGATCATAACTCATTAATGTTTCATTTTGATGATTTCTTTGGCGTTCTCGGTTTAAAAGTATAGAAGGCCTTTCAGTTGGATTTTCCAATGATTTTCATTTCAAAATATTGTTTAATTTTTAACGATTTAGTACACTTTCTGATTTTGGTACATGGGCACGATCAATAACAGTTTCAACAATTTTTATTATCGTTAACTTAAAAAAAACAGCTCGCTTTGATACATTTCCGACGTTAAATTCCATCAGTTACTCGCTTCGGTGGTCTCGCGGTCTAATTAGCTACTCTCGCAGTAGACTAGACTGTCAATTACTGAGATATCAAGGTTAGAATATTGATTGAGTATACTGAGGGTGGTTTCTCCAGAATGGTTTTCTACTCTACCTCAGCACAAATGTAGGTACACTTCCTATAAATGTAACCTTCCTAATCACCAAAACAATTAGCATAAATAGAACATGAATGCAGTATTACCCGAACGGGCAGTAATACGTGGTGCTAAAGAATACATCTGTTAACTCTTTATGGTATCTATATTTGCGTCAATTAATAATTATTAAATCTTTCCCTATTTGATTCTTTATTATTCCAAAATCCATGTTAACACCGAGGAACACATGGTACAATTCCACCACGAGGAAATCTCTCATCAAAGGTAATTACGTCATTGCTAGTTCCTGATAGCACCACCTAAAAGTTTCAAGGACAGTGTAGCCAACCTTTATAGTGCAATTCTTATCACCTCATTAGTATTTGTCTTTGACTCACTTGATATGTTTAAATTTTATATAAAATAGAGATGCCACGATGCCGGTTTTTATAAATTCTGATTATCGATTATGACTCTTTAAGTTGAACCTCAATTTTTCGATTCTTGATTTCAATTCTTGATTTATATTCTTGAACATTTCTTATTTCATTATTTTTCCAACCTTATATATAAACATATTTACACAACTTTATAGAGCATAGCAAAATAAAAATAAAACCCAAACCTATTTTCACCAAATAGGTTCTTTATTTGAACTAAAATATGTAGCAATTAACATCAAATAAATTAATATAGAAACAATCGTTTACTACTCATTCTAAATATTTCCGTTTTGTTTAGTTGCCAGTACTTTTATTAAGATCTAAGAAATCGGAAATATCGAGAATCGTAATATTAAGATCGATTATCGATATTTGTATTACCAGTAATAATCGAAGGTATCGAAAATCGTAATATTAAGATTGATTATCGATATTTTTATTACCAGTAATAATCGAAGGTATCGAAAATCGTAATATTAAGATTGATTATCGATACTTTTATTACCAGTGATAATCGAAGGTATCGAGGGTATCGAATAATTACGTTTGACATCCCAAATATTAAACACCCAACCGTTAATCGGGTCCCAGTTGGTATGCAGCCATCCAAGCAAACGCGCGATAATGATTCGACGGGATTTGTAGTTTAGGCCTACATTTTGAACGTAAAACAAGTTTTCATTGCTGATCAATATAGATGTGAAATATTTAACACATGAGATATTGCATGATTAAAAAAAATGCATTGAGATAGTTCTGAGTATATTTTTGTTTGTGTGTTGACCGTTATAACTTTTGAAATAATTAATTGGTTTGTTATCAAACTTCATATTAACATAGGTCCCTAAATGTATATTAAAAGTTTAAAAAATTGTTATAGAGCACAATATAGACTTTGTCTCTCCTTTACCTAGAAACGGAGGCACTTACTTAAAAACTCACATCAATGTTCAACGAATACAGGACCGTTCCAATGGTTTCATGCACTCTAGGAGAGACTTAAAATTCGCAACTTAGTTATATTCGCACCCCCTTCGTGACAGGAAAATAAAAATAATAGGCCACCAAATTACAGGATAAAAAAAATCAATTTAAATAAAATTACTCTCACAATCCATTAATCAATGTGTGGAAAATTATTATCGCTTCTTCTCTTACATTTAGCTTAATATTTTAGTAAGCTTTTGATTACATATGAAGGTGCTTCGCCAGCAAAAGACTCCTTGTGTTATAAAACCATAAAAGTGATTATGTTATGAATCAATCTTTAAATAAAAATATATTCTTGCGTGTCTAATTAAATATTTTGGTAATGTTATATCTTTATTTCGAAATAATTAAGCAATTAAATTAAAATAATTAATTTTTCAAACCCTTATAAAAATATTTATATATATACACACACACATAATGATATACACTTCATTGGAATGCACCCCTATGAAACGTGCCTTAATGGACGGGCCCTGAATAAATAGCATAAAATGTATAAAGATATTAATGTTGTCCTCAAATGTTTGTATTTTTTAAAAGATATTTTATACAAGCTTTCAGAAGAAGACGACTGTAGATTCAACTATACGTATATTGTTCTCTACATTATGACGTCAGACAGTCTGTGGTGTATGAAGTCTCCTTCTGGTGTCTTGTCTGTCACATACTCATTAGAAACACACTTTGTCAGTAGAAACTCACCAAACCGGAATAATTGTGTGTTTTTGTGTGTATATCACGTATATTTTTCGTTACGTTCGTCAACGGGGAAGGTATGAGAAAGGTTATAATAAGATTAAATATACCTGCATTTATGTGGAGGGAGGGGGGAACCAATTAGGTAAAATGGTCCTCACTATACCAAGCCTGGAATTCGAACCTTGACTTATCCGTCACCTAGAAATAAGACTGGACGAGTTTGAATTTTAGACATCGTACCCACCGATATATGGTCTTTGACTTTCATCTTTTGACAATATTCTCTTCCTTTGTTCCCTTATTTATTATTTATTTATCCCCCTCACCCTATAATGCCATTCTCAGTTGCCTTTTTCATGTATATTATCATTTATTTCATTAGTTATGAATTTGTATTTTATATTTCATCTTAACTATCACTAATCATCCCTTTGACACCAACTCATATTTAAGATTCATTAATGATAGTAACAATATTCTACGATGAATATATTACATTTTGTTTTAAGCCATAGATAATATTTTTAGTCAAGATATCCTTGTATGATCCTAGCATCAATAAAATTTTGAATGGTACAGTCCAATTTTTATAAATATAGTCTTTCAGAAAAAGTAAGCACATTTCTTTTTGCCAACATTGATTGAATTTTACTATATTATTATTAGTAGGCCTATTCTTTTATAGGTATTGATAATATTTATCAAAAATAAAAGCTGAAGATGACCTGAATCATAAATACGTGAAAGTAGATCTAATAAATTTTTATATTAATGAAACAAATTGCCGAAACTATTGTTAATGCATTTTAGTGGGGATAGTCCTTCATAGATATCATATTCTGAAAATTGAAAAATGACACCTGGACACAGGAATCGAACCCAGTAAGTGGTTCAGTGCGTGCATTGGCGTACTAAGCTGAAGGTCCCGGGTTCGATTCCCGTGTCCAGGTGTCATTTTTCAATTTTCAGAATATGATATATATGAGGGACTATCCCCACTAAAATGCATTAACAATAGTTTCGGCTATTTGTTTCATTAATATATGCAAGATCCTGTACAATTATATATATAATTGTCGAATGGCTGCAAAAATGCCAACTACCGAGTCGCTAATGGCTGCGTTGTCTGATGGCTGTGATCTTTGATAATCACATGTTTATAAGCTGACGACTTCCGCACGTCCATCTTAGACTCTGCCTTAAACTATGATTGAAGAATGACCATGGGCACGGGACGAATCCTGGATAGCTCAGTGGTAAGAGCATTGGCGTACTAAGCTGAAGGTCCCGGGTTCGATTCCCGTGTCCAGGTGTCATTTTTCAATTTTCAGAATATAACTTTTTATATGTCAACTAAGGTCCTTTCAATAAAAATTCGACTGAAGTTAACTAACTAAAATATCTAGAGCCTTAAGAAACAAAAAAAAAGTGTAAATCTTATATGAGTTAACCCTCAACTTTTAATTATTTTCAAAATATTTAGCTATCCCTAATCTTACTAGGAAAAAATCCTACTAAATTGCAGCTCTGGTCACGTGATTCAAAGTATTAGATTTACAATGTATTAGATTGTGTGTGAAAAGAGGTAGATCATACAAGTGAAATAGATTCTGGTTTTCCATAAGCGATTTATCACTACTATTTTCCCAACTTCTCTCTAAGTAAATATGGGTGCATTTTCTTTAACTTACATACTCATGTAACTAAAGAATTGATCAGTTAACAAGCACCCACTTCGATGACCACATGGTCTAACGCGCTAATATAGTGTTGTACTAGACTACCGAAGACGGGGAGATCGGGGTTTTATCTTGGTCGGGTTCACTGAGGATTGCTTTGCCTAAATATTTTTCCACTCTCCTTCCAATCAAATGCGGGTGCGCTTCCTCTCAATTAAACCTTGCTAATCCCTAACCCAATAGTGCAATTAGTACATAGGCGTATAACCTGAATGGGTAGTAATACGCGGTGCTAAAAAAAAGTTAAGAAACCCTTTTGATAAAACCCTTTTAATTTATATCATAATGTATACTAAATATTTTTTTAAATTATATTTTGAATAGGATTCATTTTTGGATACAGAAAGTGGAAATATTTTAGAGTAAAATATAACAGAGCTTACCATTCATATTTTATGAGTAATTTTATCTAGTTCCCGATTAGTATCTAGTTTTGTTTATGTTTTTTTTAAATATATAATCTACATCAGTGAAAACGCGGACTAAATGTTAGGCTTATTTAATTTATTTTACCGAGGACTCCCAAGTCATGTTTTTAATCCCGGTTGGATGTAGTGAAGTTTGTTTTTCTCACTCCACGCAAATATAGATAGATTCCCTTTTAAATTCTACCTCGCTCATCCTTAACTCCATTAACATAATTAAAACGCGTTTAGCTCGGATTCGTTTTAATACGTGAGAGCAAAAAATAATTACAAAATGTTGCTCTCTTATCCTTCCTCTAAATAAATTATTCCTCTCGCGACTTGTATTTTTATTTCCTACGAATACATTCTACTCAAGCTCCATCTATCTTCCTGGAATTTCCCAAGAGTTTTGTTGCTCGTGTATATAAAGGATGATTCTTTATCTAGCTACTTGTCCTTTCTTTAACCAAATGACTGGTGACACAATTTCACTGACACACACACACAGGTCGAATGTGTTTGCTATCATATATTTACTTAAGAGATGATATAAACAAACAGTAACTACACCATAACGTGAATATAAAACAAAGTGGAAAGTTTCCTCTTTGCGATGTTTTCACTCTACCGTTCTCCTCCGCTTTGGGGAATACTCAAGATATCTTTAAACATTTAAACAGCAAGAAGCGAGCGTCCCACTGCATCGCGTCATTGCACCACGTGCATCCTTTATTCTCCCTGCCGAATCCCTGCCGCCCTTTTTTATGAGAAGGTGTGGGTGAGTTGTACTTCAGTGTGAGGGGTGCCTTTCAAATACGCCTAAAGAATAAAACGTGGGGCGGTACGCCATAATGGGAGCTGACCTTACTCTAGTTAGAGTTTACTGACCCTACGAAAGAGAGAGTTTTTTTTATTATCTAAAAGCGATTTTTCTTCAAAAGTATGAAAGAGTTTTTAAAAATAACTTATTATAAAAGGATCCGTTAGTAATTCTATTTTGAGCGGTACTGGTGGACACTAGGATAAATGGCGTCAGTCTCATATTGTCGGGTTTGCTGATGTTGAGGAATTTCTTATTCTAGCCTGGTGTACTGAGGCTTTCCTCCAAAATTATTTTCCACTCTCATTCTACGAAAATGCTGCTAAACTTCCTTTAAAATTACCCCTTATGACCCTTATAAATCCATCAAATATAACGCTTAAAACGTCTTACGAGTTTTAATAAATGACTATCTTAAGATAAAAACGGATGAAATTCTGTGCGGTGCACCGTACCATTTATTTTATTGTTTCTCTGAGACAAATGTTTTTTAAATGTCTCTAATATATTTAATGTAATATATTGTAATGTAAAATACTAAACCATTATAACTTACGATTCTATATTAATTTATTTCATTAAAAATATTACCAATATAAGATTGTAAACTCAAACTATAGCTATCAGAATCTTAAAACTGGGTACTTTCCTAATATTTACAATTCAAAATAGCATTCATTGTCAGAATACAAATCAAATTTGTCATCATCGCTTCTTTTAATATTAATAACACTAACCAAATTAGACCATCAATGACCCATATATACCGGCTACACTTTTAATAAATTTCAAACAAAAGGGAATATGACAGAATATTAATAAACAACGCAGTGAAACGGTGGAAGTTTAACGACTAAATGTGTGGCAAAGACCGGTATTTAGCTAATGTAGTAAAGTTCGTATCTGACAGTAACACGAATTTATTGGAACAGTTTTAAAGCTTGATGAACAGAGTACAATAAGCTTTCACACCAATAAATTACAGATGTTTTGAAGAAAAAAAGAGAGTTTTCAGCCTTTTTTTTTAAAGTACGTAAGGCGTTTTCTCATTTATACACGTTGGTTAGACTCAATTCCTGAGAAAATAAATTTAATCTCTAGAACTTGGCTGGCTTTGTTTCATAAAAGAGGCAACTTAGCTTCATGAAATTATTATGTTTGTTGTGTTTGTTACCAAATTAAATTAATAAAGTAAAACTTTTCCTAAGGATAGCCACGTCAAGCATTTTAAAAATATAGAAGTTTGGACTACAACTGCAGTAGCCTTATCTTAGGCCAAAGTTTTTATACTTCATGTCAGTTTGCAACGAGAGTCGAAACACTGAAACTTTCAAAACGATTAGTGCAGTTAAGAGTTGAGAAAAGTATTAATTCAGAAAAAGATAATGAAAGGTTATGGCACCAAATTAAGTAGATATACTTTAATTAAATGCGTAGAGAGAGAGTTTTGAATTACTTTTGACTAAATAATAAGATTTAAAATTAGTTTTTATTACGATAAATAGTAAAATTACATTATAAAATTAATGTTTAATTTACAAAATAATAATAGTTTGACTATAAAGAACACATAGCCATTGTAAATATGTTGGAATAAACATAACTTAGTTAAGATAACAAAATTTTAGTCACTGCGCTTTATTACCTTTTCGGGTTTTACGCATTAAACCAAATGTTGGAAATCGAAGCTATTAACATTGTTATCCACACACTTAATTCTGACCGAAAATTGCTTGACTCCAACTAAATGTTTTGAACACAGTCCTATCTTTACTTTCTCTTGACACCTCGAAGTGAGAATTATTGTGATTGTCAAAAATCGAACTCAAGCTTTGTGAAATATGTTAACGCTTAATTACTCCCTTAAACAATAAAAAAAAATAGCTCGAGCTTTTTGAAAGATGTCAACGTTTAATTACTCCCTTAAACAATGAAAATAAATTTAACTTGAGCTTTTTGAAAGATGTCAACGTTTAATGACTCCCTTAAACAATAAAAAAAAATCGAACTCAAGCTTTGTGAAATATGTTAACGTTTAATGACTCCCTTAAACAATAAAAAAATTGAACTCAAGCTTTGTGAAATATGTTAACGTTTAATGACTCCTTTAAACAATAAAAAAAATTGAACTCAAGCTTTGTGAAATATGTTAACGTTTAATGACTCCCTTAAACAATAAAAAAATTGAACCCGAGCTTTTTGAAAGATGTCAACGTTTAATGAATCCCTTAAACAATAAAAAAATTAACTCGCGTTTTTTGAAAGATGTCAACGTTTAATGACTCCCTTAAACAATAAAAAAAATTGAACCCGAGCTTTTTGAAAGATGTCAACGTTTAATCCCTTAAACAATAAAAAAAAATTAACTCGCGCTTTTTGAAAGATGTCAACGTTTAATGACTCCCTTAAACAATAAAAAAAATCGAACTCAAGCTTTGTGGAATATGTTAACGTTTAATGACTCCCTTAAACAATAAAAAAAATTGAACTCAAGCTTTGTGAAATATGTTAACGTTTAATTGACTCCCTTAAACAATAAAAAAAATTGAACCCGAGCTTTTTGAAAGATGTCAACGTTTAATGACTCCCTTAAACAATAAAAAAATTAACTCGCGCTTTTTGAAAGATGTCAACGTTTAATGATTCCCTTAAACAATAAAAAAATTGAACTCAAGCTTTGTGAAGTATGTTAACGTTTAATGACTCCCTTAAACAATAAAAAAAATTGAACTCAAGCTTTGTGAAATATGTTAACGTTTAATGACTCCCTTAAACAATAAAAAAATTGAACTCAAGCTTTGTGAAATATGTTAACGTTTAATGACTCCCTTAAACAATAAAAAAAATTGAACCCGAGCTTTTTGAAAGATGTCAACGTTTAATGACTCCCTTAAACAATAAAAAAAATTGAACTCGAGCTTTTTGAAAGATGTCAACGTTTAATGACTCCCTTAAACAATAAAAAAAATCGAACTCAATCTTTGTGAAATATGTTAACGTTTAAATGACTCCCTTAAACAATAAAAAAAAATCGAGCTTTTTGAAAGATGTCAACGTTTAATGACTCCATTAAACAAACAAAAAAGTTGTTTCCGCGATGCCTTCTGTCTGTGTGTCTGTATCTAGAACCGAAACTATTTTTTTGACCATTGATATTTTATTTGAATTTTTTTTAAATGTAAAACCAATAGCTTATGAGCTACAAGCAAAATTATATAACATGTCCATACGAGTTAATTTGTATTTTTTTATTCAAGTCTTTGAAATGTTAAATATATTGTTATGCTCTTTGGTGTACAGGGATGTTCCTTTTTATGAATGTTTCTGTGACCGTGTATATTACTTCATTTATGCTCTTTGATGGAGTGTTTATGCAACAATGTGTATTATTTAGTTTCACGAATCTTACCAGTTTTTAGTTAAGATAAAAGATAAAGATTGTATGTGGCGTATATCTTACCGGATATTTATTTTAGAAAACGTAAAATGTATTTGTTTGCATGTACAAAACATAAGTAAATGGGTAGGATAGGTGAATAAAAACTCTCGACCTTGGATCAGGAGGCGAAAGTTTGATGACCACCTGGTCCACTTGAGATACTTGCTACCCTCCTAGTCTCTACACCTAAGATAAAATCTTAAATAACATTTATTCTGACCATACCAACACGAAGGATTAAAGCTTCTTTGCTCTGTGATGTTCGGGTTGACTTCAAAGGGGTTTTTGGAACACTACCAATGAATGTGAATGGTTTCAACTCCAACAAATTTATTTACAAAAATTCTCAACCACATTTAGCTCAAGTCTAATTAGATATGAATATTAATATAATAGTTATTGATGAACTGAGGTTATTGTATTACGCACGGATGGAATATTTTGTTATAAAAGTGTTTACCCATAGATTATTAATTTATATTTATAAATACATTATTATTATTATTATTATTATTATTATTATTATTATTATTAGCACCGCGTCTTACTACCCGTTCGGGTTATACGCACTTACGCTAATGTGTAATGGTAGGGTGATTGTGAGATGAAATGAAGGACCTACAGTTTAACGTGGAATCCGAACCACGGTGGAGGCCTGGCATTCCCCACATTCACAAGATGTCTTGTCAGAGGTGAAGGAAGGGTTTGGTAATCAGATAAATCTGTGCCGGGACCGAGGATTGAACCCCGGCCGCCAGCATAGAAGTCTGACACCTTACCCCTAAACCGCCAGGTCACCTATAAATACAATAAATTTTTTATATGTTCTACTGGGAAATTCACTCCGACACCTATTCTAAGTTATTGGATTTTTCCGTCTAGGTAATAAGTTCGATTTCCTACATAGCCAAATAATTCATTATTAAAAAATATTGCATTTTACCAAGTAAAGGGATGAAATCACGGTCGGTGAATTGGATGTTGACTTTTCTGATCTGATACTAATCGAAGATATACTAATCTTAAGTCATTTGCTAATATAACCAGATCTCTGATAAAACTCACATTACTCTTAATTATATTTAATTATTATTTTAACGCTGATATTTATATTCTTAAAAATATATTGTGGCACTAAAATGTTAACACAGGAATCATACACAGGAAAAACACAATAATGCCATTGTAAAGGTGGTAATACTGTTGGTCCCAAGTATAAATTGTTATTTGTCATGTGGTTGTGACACTGAAAAATAATCCAGCGTCATTTGTTTTATGTAGGCCTAAACAAGAGAATTGCTGCTTTAATATCGAACCAAATTAGTGGGTCTGTGTTTATTTTTCTGTACCACTCACATTGTGGCGAAACTCTAAATAGCTTTGACATATTATTTGGAAATAATATCATATTTTATTAACATGTTTCTGTGGACTAAAGGACATGATATGTGGAGGAATACGATATTTATTATGTTGCAATAAAGTATGCACTTTAACTGTAGCAATATATGTAATATTATATATATATATTATATCTCTAAATGAGAATATTAAACTAACCAACGTACAAGAGCCAAAAGTAAAAAAAAAAAAATACAGAATGGGTGAAAAATATCTGTCTCTCTCCCTATGATGATATGCACTCTTGCCAGGTTTTATATATAAACTTTCTAGCAACTGAATTGATCAAAACATTTTTATTTAATCCATGTGAATTTCAAATTATATATAATTATTTAATACATTGTGGGTCTGGTAAAATCGGGGAACAAAATCAGTCCTGAACCTATGTCTTAAACACTTCGGTGGCTGAATGGTATAAGGCGTCACTCTCGCTCTAGACTAGATTGCCGATGGCGTGTAGTTCGGGGTTCAAAATGTTGATAGGTGTACGGAGGGTGGTTTTCACTGACTGGTATATTTTTCTCTCTTTATAAGCAATTATGTGTACACTTCCTATCAAGTTAATCCTTATTAATCCCATGCAAATTAGCGTAATTAGCAAAATAACGTACAAATCAATACAAATGCATATTACTCAAATGAGTAGATAGATGCGGAGAAAAATAACTAAGTTTTTCCTTGAGGACTGTTCTCAAAAAGTAGGACGAATGGATACCTTAGGATATATCCAAAGTACATTTTAAGTTTAACGATATTTATAGGTAACCTAATAGATCTGTATTCTCATCTTTTTTGAGCTCTTCCTTTCTTATGTCATAATTCACTTATATGATAACACTTTGATAAAAAAAAACTATTGCCAAATGTTCATTAACAATCAACGATATTTCCTTCAAAGAATAAGAATAAAGTACCAAGGGACATTTTAATTTGTTTGTTTTTATTATTATTATTATTATTATTATTATTATTATTATTATTATTATTAGTACCGCGTCTTACTACCCGTTCGGGTTATACGCACTTACGCTAATGTGTAATGTTAGGGTGAATATGAGATTAAATGAAGGACCTACAGTTTAACGTGGAATCCGAACCATGGTGGAGGCCTGGCATTCCCCACATTCACAAGATGTCTTGTCAGAGGTGAAGGAAGGGTTTGGTAATTAGATAAATCTGTGCCGGGGCCGAGGATTGAACCCCGGCCGCCAGCACAGAAGTCTGACACCTTACCCCTAGACCACCAGGTCACCCATTTTTATTTTTATTTAGCACCGCGTCTTCCTACACGTTAGGGTTATACACTTACGTCGTAGTTGATAATTATAAATTATGTGCTCAAGAGTATAGAAAATAAACCCCAAGCGAATCAGGTCATGAGATTAAAGAGGAGTTTTGAAAGAAGTCAGGTCGACTGCTGTGGTGAGACCCCACTTCCCCCGCACTAGTTTTTATAAGCACCCTTCCTTCTCTTGGCTTGCTTCTTTCGTTTCGTCTCGTCTCGTTTAGTTGTAGTGGAAATACGCTATTTCTAGCCTCGAGTGTCTCGGCGTGTTTTACTGCTCTTATGGCCTCCCTAGTGTCTGCCACCTTTTCACTACCTTGTTCCGAGTGGTCCCTTGAGACTAGTCCACATCTACATTATTCAATATTGGCCCAACGCTTTCACTTGTTCACAGCTGGATTATTCAATATTGGCCGAACACTATCACTTGTTCACAGCTGTATTATTCAATATTGACCGAACACTATCACTTGTTCACAGCTGGATTATCCAATATTGGCCGAACACTATCACTTGTTCACAGCTGTATTATTCAATATTGGCCCAACACAATCACTTGTTCACAGCTGTATTATTCAATATTGGCCCAACACAATCACTTGTTCACAGCTGTATTATTCAATATTGACCGAACACTATCACTTGTTCACAGCTGTATTATTCAATATTGACCGAACACTATCACTTGTTCACAGCTGAATTATCTAATATTGGCCCAACAATATCACTTGTTCACAGCTGTATTATTCAATATTGGCCGAACACTATCACTTTTTCACAGCTGGATTATCCAATATTGGCCGAACACTATCACTTGTTCACAGCTGGATTATTCAATATTGGCCAAATGCTTTCACTAGCTTGGTCCCGTTGTCCCTTGAGACTAGTCTACAACTATATTATTATTATTATTGTTAGCACTACGTCTTACTACCCGTTCGGGTTGTACGCACTTACGCTGATGTGTAATGGTAGAGTGATTGTGAGATGAAATGGAGGACCTACAGTTTAACGTGGGATCCGGGCCACAGTGGAGGCCTGGCATTCCACACATTCACAAGTTGTGATTAATACACGTCTTGTAAGAGTTTAAGGAAGCACAACTATATTATTCAATATTGGCCGAACCTTTACACGGTTTGGATCTTATGGTACCGGCACACATTCACAGCTGGATTATTCAATAGTGGCCAAACACTATCACTTGTTCACAGCTACATTATTCAATATTGGCGGATCATTTTTTTTTATTGCAGAGCATATTTAATTCAATTCAAGCACTAAATAAAAAACTCCAATAAGTTGCACTTATTTATAAATTTCTCTTGATATTAAGTCACACACACATACACACACATTGGTAGGAACGTAGAGGTTGAGGTTAAAATATTGCCTGGGTCTATTAAGTTACACAGAAATTATAATTATCTCTCTCTCCACCTAAATGCTGATACGCTTCCTATAATTGCTACCTTCCACATCACTCCACCAATCATGTAAATCTCCTAGTAGCCCATATGGATGATAATACATGGAGCACAGATCAAATCACGAATAATAATCATCGGGTCTCAAGGTGGTTTGGAATCTAACGTTACAAAAGACCAGAGTTTTTACAGTTTTTATAGAAAGATGATTTTTTGCTCAAAATAAATAAAATTATTCTCAAGTAGTAACATAATAGTTGCATTTTCTTCACATAGTGATCTCAATATTTCTGTAATATCTTTCACTAGTGTTCTGGAATTTAATGACAACTTTTTCTCTTCATTTAAAATCTTTCTCATTTAGTGCCGATATGATAAAGAACTCTTTGCATCCATTACTGTTTCCAACCTGTGGTTTAGAACGGTTTTTAACCAAGTTATATATTTTCCAATACCAGCTGGCTAGGTCCGTCGCAGCTTCATATGCCTTATAATTTAACTTAAAACTAGGACAAGCACAGCATCCAGTCCCCGACCGTTAATTCATCAATGTGAAAGACTATACCCATAGTTCACCAACGATAAATTTTTCGATCATGCTAGTAATCGAACCCGGGACCCTTAGCTCAGTAAACAGAAATGCTACCGACTGAGCTAGTGTGTTGGATCCCTATATTAAATAACTTTATATATAATTCTTTGAAGAAA
Source organism: Timema shepardi (assembly GCA_902151425.1). Classification (NCBI taxonomy): domain Eukaryota; kingdom Metazoa; phylum Arthropoda; class Insecta; order Phasmatodea; family Timematidae; genus Timema; species Timema shepardi. The sequence goes on from CABFVX010001074.1 coordinate 92,544, forward strand.
ATTTAACTCTCAGTTTATAGCGGAACAATACTTTATTTATTTCGGGTCGAAAGAACGTTTTGATATAAAAAAAATTGCCTAAACATTGCCATTAACTTCCGTTCACTTAAGCCCCACCTTAAGAGTATTAGTACTAAATTACACTATTTAAATTGCTAAAAATAGTCTCGAAAAATTAAATATAATTGAAATTGTAAAATTTAAAACTTAGTTTATTATAAAAACACTTTTAATGGTATCTAACTTTGCTTGTTGCTGACAAAAACTAAATCCAGGCAATAAATAAAATCTTGGTGTATTTCATACTCTATTTGTGTTATCTTTTCATTCTGAGTTAATGTCACTGATAACATATGAGTTATGATAACCTTGAAAGCGTAACAATTTTACAATTAAGTTGATAACGACCGAGAGTATTCAAGATAAAAATAATAAACCCCTTTAATGTCGTGGGCGTCACTCCACAAGTCAAATTACTTTAATAAATACACCTTTACTTATATTACTGAAATATTTAGTATAAAATATGACATTCTAGTTTGAAAACAATTAAGGTTATTTCATTGTAAAACCTTACGTATGTGTGATCAAGGGAGATTTGACGTATTTATCTAGAAAGAAGGCCATATAATAGAAATCGAAATATTTGCACAAACCAAATTGTACAGTTTATGAAAATTATTACATAGCTACAACCTAATGAGACACATGTTATTAGGAATAAAAAGGCAAGTCTAGCAGTGTCTACATGAACTTAGAAAACAGGAAAAAGCTGGAATAGTCATGGAATTTGATGTGACGGGGAAAAGTCAGGGAGAAATCAAAGGGGGAAAAAAAGTCAACTGGAACTTTCATATATGTTTGCTTTGGTTTTTGAAACATGAAGTAAAAGAGCATAGCTTAATTTAAAACAATTAGTTTTATTTCCAGTCATGTGATTAAATCATAGGAAGAGAACTTAATTATTTCACTTTAGTTTAGTAATTCTTGTGTCAAAAATTCATGTTATTAAATCATAAGAAGAGCACTTATTTATTTCTATTTAATAATTCTTGTGTCGAGAATTCATAGAATTACATTATAAGAAGAGCACTTAGATACTTCTCTTTACTAATTCTTGTGTCAATAAAAGATTGAAAAGTCCTAGAATTTTTTAAAATTATAATTATACATATAAATTACTAGATAAACGCATAGGTTTTTGTTTGTAAACCCGGAAAAAATCTGGGAATATCAAAACTTTTAAATTGTATCAACCATGATCAAAAGGCCTTATACATATAGGCCTATATATCAGGCCTTTTGATATATAGATGTATGAATGATATTTTTTAAAAAATCATGTGACAAATGTTTTAGGTTACTATTGGTGTAAGCTATCCACATATTTACACTTAATGGGTAGATATAAGTAAAGTATAATAATAATAATAATATTTAGCACCACGTCTTACTACCCGTTCGGGTTATACGCTTTTAAGTACTAGAATTAGAGGAAGTGAACCAACATTTGCGTGGAGGGAGAGTGGAAAACTATTTAGGAAACCCCCTCCCCAGTTCACCCGACCGAGATTCGAACCTTGATCTCCCCGTCCTCAGCAGTCGAGTTCAACACGACTAGCGCGTTAGCCAACTACGCCACCAAGGCGGGTGAGTAGTAAAGTATAGTCTAGAAGAAATGTATATATACTTGCATAGAGAAAGGGTGGTAAATCTATTTCGGAAAATATTCTTCAATCCGTTCTGAGCTGGAATAGAACTATGACCTTGTCACAACTAAACCAGAAGAAACTGGCACACTAGTCTACGTGACCACTGATACAGGATACGTACTGTAATATTTCAATGACAGTTTTTACAGTACATTATATTAACATTTTTATTGGAAAAATCTCAATAGAATTGGGCTTCAATCAACTTTTTAATTAAAGGTTTACTCGTCAAAGGATATCAACTTTATATTAATTTTCAGTTTTCAGCAATGGATTGTAGGAAAAACCTAGATTTTTCTCCTTTCCAAAACGATGATAACTTTAAAACCACCCCTTTCCCAGCTTTATATATCCATATCAACTCAAATATTTTGTGAGGGTGTAGCAATATATTTAATTTCTTAGCAAATTAAAAATAATTACCAGGAACAAAAATTTAACTATAAAGAAGTAAAAGCTACAAAGTAAACACATTTTTTGTTCAACCTTCTAGCATTGGGTTATTTGGTGTCTATTTGTTGCACCGTACCACTTAAGTGAGAATTTAGGTATTTTTAAACAAAGATAAATATTTTATTGGCCAATATACAATCATACAATTTCAGGTCTTCCAGGGCGATATAAGCAAATAATAATTTTAAAGATGAACAAATGCGTACATGGAAGAAAATTTGTAAATTCTTTAAGAAAATCTGGCTTTGTTTAGAAGATACTTATTTTTATCGACTTAATTTTAAAAAAGGTTTGTCAAAATCGGTTCGGTAACTTTTCTCGTAATTTTAACTACCGTGAGTATTAAATTATACTCGCACATAAGGTTTATTTTGAAAGTAAAATATTTCTCAACCCAGTGAACATGCAGAAAAAGCAGTGAGTTTCATCTTGTTTGATATATCTGTGACAGGGAGGTTTGAATTCATATCCTGGTCAGGCATATCAAGTTCTTTTTTTCCCTAATTGGTTTCTCACTCTTCATCCACGCATATTTGGTTAGGTATCAGGAAGGTTGAATTTAGATTAATTGTACCCGTATTCACGTGGAGGGAAAGTGTAAAGCCACCTTCATTACACCCGATCTAGATTCAACCTATATCTCACCGTCATCGGCAGTCTAGTCTACTGCGAGAGTGATATATCCTAGACTATGCGACCACCGAAGTGAGTGTGGTTATATTCCATTTAATTCTAACCTTCCACATAGGGAAGTGATATCGAAAGAAAAGTATCGATACTTTACTCATTTAAAGTATCGGAAGAAAAATATCGATACCGTACTAGTATCGAAAGAAAAGTATCGGTATCGACATTTTAATCTGGAAAAATGTTTTTTTTATCAAATAGTAATTTCAACTTTTTTCATATTTATTTAAACACTAAAAATTATAATGATTTAACCATATTATATTTAGGTCCATCGCTTATAGGTTATGTGTTGAAACTTGGAAAGTTTGATAGATAGTATTGTATAATGGATATTATAAAAGCTTTTACCATACCAGTTTTCAAAATGTCTATGAAAATGTAGCCGATGGAAAGTTATTTAATAACTAAATATGAATATTAATATATTTTTTCAATCTATTTTTTACCCTTCTTTCACCACCGTAGTCCTAAACATTTAATACCAGCATGAGTGAAGATATCAAAAATATAGTTTCTTTCGATACCGATCCGATACTGGAGTGTGAGTACTGATATCAGTAAAAGTATCGGAAAAAAGTATCGATTAAAGAAATACTAGTATCGATATTACTAAATTATTATTATTATTATTATTATTATTAGCTCCGCGTCTTACTACCCGTTCAGGTTATACGCACTTACGCTAATGTGTAATGGTAGGGTGATTGTGACATGAAATGGAGGACCTACAGTTTAACGTGGAATCCGAACCACGGTGGAGGGCTGGCATTCCCCACATGCACAAGTTGTGATTAATACACGTCTTGTCAGAGGTGAAGGAAGGGTTTGGTAATCAGATAAATCTGTGCCAGGACCGTGGATTGAACCCCGGCCGCCAGCACAGAAGTCTGACACCTTACCCCTAGACCGCCAGGTCACCGATATTAGTAGAGTATCGATACTTTTTCCACATCTTCACTCCATAAAGGTATCCCGGATGGGCAGTACACACGAAGCACGGAGAGAGATGTAAAGTTTCAAGGGGGTATTTGAACCAATTTTGGGTCTTTTCCACAGTTGACAGCCGATCCAGGTTTTACGTGATACTCACCTTCCTTTCTTATTTTTGTTTACTTCTTTTAAAACGTGTGTGCTCTTAGACGTGAGGGTTTCACCGTTCTCAAACGTCTTGGAACAAAACAGACAAAAGCTTGAGTTGAAACGTATTTTGGCATACATCCCGAACCAAGAGAGAGAGAGAGAGGAAAAAAAGAAACTTTTTGAAGATGAAACAATTTAACAGGATGGTAAAAAAAAAAGGCGCTGGGGGAAAAGGCGGGATGGGAAACAGAACAAAACAAAAGGAATAGCAATGGTACATACTACATTAAGATGGTGGAAAATATTTCGTTTTAATTGTAAGGTGCTTTGAATATTTATAGATTTAATATTTTTAAAGAATTCGAGAACTGTAAAACTACTTTTTTTTTATTCTAGACTCAAAGAGAAGACAAAAAGTTTAAAAGCATTCTTAAAATACGTATTAGTATTTTTTACTTATCTATCATTTCAAATCTCCTTTTTATCACTTAAATGTTTTCAGAAACTAAAAGTACTCATTGAATATGGTCAACAAATTAATTTATTTTTTTATTTTGACCAAGTATATCGTGATATCAATATATTTATATAAATGGGGTTACTGTGTAAAAGGTATAATTCGTATGAAACGTAGCCGCATTTGCGTCGAAGGAAAGTTTTATATCAATAAGAAAAAATCCTTAATGTACCCTATCGTAATTGAACACTGATATCCACGTCACTGAAGTAATTCCTAGTAAATATATGGAATAAGCATGCATTTGTATATTCTTACAGTCAAAATTTAAAATATTGATTCCCCCCACCCCCAATTGTATTTACAATAAACCAGTTGTACAAATTAACTTCAATGAGTTTTATTTTTAATTTGTCACTTTATTTACAACTATGATGACTAAAGGCCATATTTTATAGTTGTTTCTTTGGTGACAATCAATTCATCCCATATTAATAGTTTTGCTTCTTTGGTTGAAGCTGCGTTGGCCTAGTCAGCCTCATCTTGGGCGTTGGCGTTTCAACTAAGGAACAGGTAACTTTAATTGATGATATGTCCAGCCTACCTTTGACATTTTAATAGATTAATACAACCTTAATTATACGTAAATATATTAACTAAATAAGGATTAACTAATTAAAATAATAAAACAAACTAAAAATTATATACAAATATGATGGTAGATAATGTTATAATCTAGGAATTGAAATCGCCCTTGTAGACAATTGAATGGCTGAGGAACATCAATATAATCTACTTTATTTGGTATATTATAAATTTGAAAATAATCTAAAACCTTACGATCTCAAATGTTAAAATGACAGCTCCAATATATAAATAATATAAAAAATATATGCAACAATGATTACTGCAACCACAAGACAAAACCAAAGAATGATCAATAGTTTTAGTATATGTGTGTATATATATTAGCGCGGTATAAGATCAATCATAAGATAAGTAAAACTTAGTAATATACACTGTTACAGGAACATAATGGTAAAAGAACATCACAGTTCACAAAGGAGCAAGAGCATAAATAAAACATGAATAATAGACACTATTACAAAAACAAAACTAAAAATTAGTTTCATGAATTGCCAAATAGCATAACAGTTCAATGTTGTATCATCAGAAGATGTTTATTCGAATTAATTAGTTTGTGGTGACGAAAGATGGGGGATTTTTGTATTGGGAAATATAGTTTAGGATAGTAATTTTACCAGAAAAATAATGAAAATAAATAGGTTTTCTATCGTATATATTTTTTGTTTGTTACTTTTAGCCCCTTATACTACTTTTCGTCTGCCATCTTAGATTTCTTATGATTAAGATATCTCTCATAGATCGAGCATGCACCATAGCGTCCACACGAAATTTAAACACTTTAGGACTAAATGTGTACATTTGGTGCGCCATTTTGGATTCGCCTTGTATTTCTTAAGTTTTAGAATGTTATCATAAACATGGCATCCTCTATAACAGTGTTTCTCTAACCATGGTACGCATACTCCTAAGGGTAGGGGAAGGATTTAAGGGGGTACGCAATGTACCACTTACATTTATTAATCACCAAATAGTTGTTAATAATAGTGAATCTGCAAAAAATATCAAATCATATTTTGACGTAATGTCATGGACTTTTATAAGACTCTATTTCCCTCTGTCACGGATTTGCTTAGCTTAACACAAAAATGAAATATAAATTTGTAACTACTATTATTATATCCTATAATAATTTTATTAAAATTTGAGAAGAGCGTTTACAATAGCAAGTATATTATTCGGGTTTTTTTTACTACGAAGCGATAAAAAGGGTAGATTCGTTAGGCAATCATCCCAAAAGGGATAAGCGACTGAAGAGAGTTTCAAAAACACTGCTCTATAACGTCCATTCAGAGTTTCATTAATCTAAAACTCTTTTTTAAGTTTACTCTTCAATTTTGTTTTCATCATCTATTATTTTTATTCGAGTTTATCATATTTATTTTAAATATGGAATGTTAAATAGCCTTCATACCAAATTTTAACTTTTTAGCTATCGGTAAAAGGAAAAAAGATCCCTAGAAGAACATAAACACGTGGATTTAATATAATATGTAGATGGTAGACCTAATTTTTTAAATAAAATCGAAAGAAACTATCTCATACATAACGTGATTTGTCATCGTTAATGAAGCTACGTTTTATATTTAATTTCATGTAAAGAGAAAAATTAACAAGTATTTATTGATATAAAATATCAAATAGTACATTTTTATTATAATATTAAACTTAATAGGAATCCTGGCCTATATTAACACTTTTACTCTACCTTGTGTCGTTATTATTTTATAAAGTAAAAGTATATGCTAAAAAATATTTATGATAAAATGTATCCCCATACAATTTAAATCTAAGCTCAGCGTTCTTACTATTTTAATAGGTAATAATCCTTGTTGATATTTTAAAAGCAAAATTTATTTCAAATATAATCTAAGCTTTTTATTTTTATAACAATGCATATAAGCTGAACAAGTAGTAAAAAGTGGTGCTAAAAAAATCTTTATCTTAATATTTCTGCAAAAGTTGTTTTTATGTCATGATATCTGACTATGACGTCATTTACACTCGTGTTCCGATTTGTTTGAGTTTAAAAATGTAATAATATTGCTCTCCTATCCCAGTCCTTGGATAATATGAGTTAGTAAATATAAATATTAATATTAACACAGTAGATTGATTTGTTTGAAACAGCTTAAACTATTTAGAATAAAGCTCACTTAGCTATAGATAATATTAACTATAATGTTTAATTCAAACATACTTAAAATAAACATTGTGGTTTTCTTCTAGTTTAAAAAGTACAATACTTTAAATGTATCAATGTTTTAGATAATTGTCTTGATATATAGAATTTACTCTACTTACCATAAAGAGGAGTACAGTCACACGAGGAACCCACCTTAGAGGGGGTTCGGAGAAATAAATAAAATAAATTAAAAAATATAAATATAAAATATTTTGAGCTCGTGTCCGAGTTTTAGTCATTTTGATATTACAGTAATGTAGAACCGCTTAACATTATTGGAAGTGCTCAAAATGTTCACCTTTAGCCTGAATTCAAGTCTTCATCCGTTGTGTCGCAAAATGCTGCACTAATTAAAATATACATTGTATTGTAATGCTGACTTTCGGGCTGAAGGTGGTTATTTCAAGCGATTCCTACAGTAAGAATCAATTAGCCAAAGCTATTATATTTGTTTAAGTGAGAATCTATTCGCATCTAAATAATATCATATTCTTAAAATTGAAAAATGACACCTGGATACGGGAATTGAACCAGGGACCTTTGCCTTAGTATACCAATTCTCTAAGCACTCAGCTATCCTATAATGTTAAGCACCTCCACATTACTGGAATACAAACATTACAATAACCCGAAAACAAAGTCAAGGGTGACCTGGTGGTCTAGGGGTAAGGTGCCAAACTTCCGTGCTGGGGTCCAGGGTTCAATCGTTGGTCCCTGCACAGATTTATCTGATTGCCAAACTCTTCCTTCACCTCTGACAAGACGTATATTAATAACAACTTGTAAATGTGGGGAATACCAGGCCTCCACTGTGGTTCGAATCCCACGTTAAACTGTAGGTCCTCCATTTCATCTCACAATCACCCTACCATTAAACATTAGCGTAAGTTTGAATAACCCGAACGGGTAGTAAGACGCGGTGCTAATAATAATAATAATAATAATAATAATAATAATTCAAATTTAAGTTAACTTACCTAGAGTAAACAACACTAAACAGATTAAAAGGTTTGTGCAGTACAGGCCTATTTTTTAATTCATTATTGTGAACTGCGTATTTTTAACCGTCTAACTAACCCATCCGAATATTTATACTAATGCGATATGGAATAAGATACAAATTAGAGGAAATATATCTTAATTTTTGTGGAGGAAGAGAACGCCATCCAGGAAAAAAACCCAGCTTAATACAACTGATAGTAACGCCTTAATCTGTAAGCCCATCATTTAGATTTTTCACGTTTTATTAATTATTTAAATCACAAGTAAATATATATTTTGTTTACTTTTTGTACATGTATATATTGGAAAATTGATTATACTTTCCAATATTACTTTAATTATTTTATTACAAGAGCTAAAAATAACTTTCATTTTACAATTTTAATTATGTTTGAAACTTTACAAACATTTTAAACGAAATTACAAATGGTTAAGTGCGAACTTTTTTTTGTATCGTAGCCTAGTACTAAGTAATTAATTTATGTTTCTATACATTTCATTTATGTACCAACATAGGTAAGTTTCTTATAATATAAAATTTCTAAATGCTATTTTAAATTCCAAACAAATTAAAGCAACAAACCGTTAACATTTAAATTAGTTTAATCTTAATTAAAACATGTCTTTTTTTATAAAAAATATCTCGCTTTAAAAACGACGCTTTTCAATCCTGTAATGTCACCCAAATAATTACGGTTCAGTTACTCAACGATTTCCTTTCATGGTGGATATATTAAGGGCTTTAATATAATAAGCTATTCAAATATTTTTTAAAAGTTTCTTCAAAAAGTGGTAAGTGAAATTATTGCAATTATTTCCAAGTTCGTTTTAAGTTTGAGATTTATTTAATTTTGAATTTAAAGGTGTTTTATTCAAGCCGAGCATTGATTAAATACATAATATGTCCTTGAACTAATTAATAAACTAATATTTTAATCCAACTAAGAGCTATATTAGGCTTACAACATAATATTATCAATATATATTTTTTATTAAATTCTATTTTTAATTAAAAAATATATCTACTGAGGATTCAATATTTCTAACAACCACTTTTAATTCAAGCTATCCGCATTTTACACTAGCGATTCAAATAAAGAATAGATTGAAAATTATCTCGTTAGATAGTAATCAGTCGTAGAGAGGATGTAATAAAACACCTTCAAAGAAGTTAATAATTATTGAACCCAAGACTGAGCTGAGTTATAGAATTTATGTAAATACCTATCTATTTATAACATGCTAAACGTGCATTCATTTTCATTTGACGTTAGTTAATGTGTGTTTATTTCATACAATAGTACTGGCTAATATTTAAAAAAAAATTGTTTTAGATGACTAATTATTTAAATGTTTATGTTACAAACGAAAACCCTATTAATCTATAATTCAAATATATTTCCAAACATATTGTATACAATTACGAAGAAAATCCTGATTTAGTTAAAACAAAATAAAGCTTGACTTAAGTCATTCGACAAATGAATTTTCTTAATGAATTATTTATATAACAATTATTTTCCATAGTTAATCCAATTTCTCTTATGAGCACAGAATATATTTTAAATTATTTGTTTTCCCGGTGGAAATAATAACCCCCCTGTGTCTGTCCAATCATTAATTAAAGTTGATAAGTTGTGCGACTGTGATGTAGAGCGGAAATGTCAACTAATAAATCTAATTTACCTAAGAGACTACAAACATAACCGTCTCACGTGCTAGTATCGCTTTCTCAAGTATCGTCTGCAGTGCGCCTTTAATGCGTGTTATAGTTTCCCGAAAAAGAGATATATAATCATAATAATCCAAAAAAATATGTCAAACTTGACAAATTCATAAAATAAATGCCAGATAGCTTATATAACATTCCCACAATTTCTACCTCTCCAACAACTACTTTTTAAAATATATATTTATTTTTTGTGAAGACTTGTATTAGCTATCAAATTGAACAATTTTGGTTTTTAAATAGAGTTGAGAAATATTTATATTTTAAATCAAATCCAGATTTTATTTTAGTAATCAAACAAATTTTTTAAGATTTCTAAACGTAATTGAATATATTATTTTAAAGTAACAATTTGGTGGTTTTTTAAGTTAAACCTAGCATTGTAATTAAAACTGGATTTTTCTTAATTTATTAGAAATCAAAATTTAATAAATAAATTATTATATAATCATTCAATTTTTTATGTGTGTAAAATTGTATAAATAATAGGCTACAACTGTTGGATTGCTTCCTTAAGGGGGTCGCCTCAGTGGTGAGAAATTGCTTCGCGGACGTTCAACTTTAAAGTAATATTTTAATTCTATGGTGCGGTATTGAAAAATATGACTCACGCCAAAAATAAGTTGAAATATTTTAAAATGCTCATTTTCATTAACAACCCTTTCTTTAATAGAAAAAATTTGTCAATATGTTTATTAGCTCATTTTAAACTACTTTTTAAGAATATTTGTGGTGCTATGAAAGGCTTGATGATAAAGGGCTCCAGATTTATCCTTCCTCTAACAAATACAATGATTTGTTCCAAATGCCCACAAGAGAAAATTCAAACATATTTGAGACCTAGCAGCGAGATTTCGTTTCTACCTTGAGCTTAGAAGTTTCGTGGTTTTCTTTCCCCTATTAATTTACTTGATAAAGGATGGTTGTAGTAGGAAGACGAAAGGGAGTATTAGATTAGAGAACAAAGAAATATTTCCAGAAAATGGCACAGACCATTGACGATTAGCAGATATCGGACCCAAAGTTTAGAAATTTTGTACGAAGTTTTATTTTGTCACTACACCAAAGCAACTATAAAAGTCCTGATATTTACCTGGTGAGATAACGTCTACATTAGTAATGGGTGCCATTTTTTGGGTGTTTCACGTATATAGTATTGATCTATTTTCTATCTAACTTGTTCTCCAAGGGAAAATTTCATCTTCGAATCCACGGATAAATTATCAAAAAATAATACCGGTATATTAAAACTTTAAATCCAAAGAGAAATCTTAAGAATGTCGTAACTATAGTATTATGGAAGGAGTGAGGTAGCAGAACTACTTGTGACCTGTTATAGTAGAAGAGTCAAAATATAAAATTAACTAGACATAGACATGTTTTTTAAATTTAAAAAGTGTATATTTAATTCCCATTAAATATCACCATTTTCAATCGCAATTAGAAGTATCTCAGTTAATAATGAAATACAAATTTGGCTAAAGAGTCCACGACATAAAAACTAATATTAAGGGCCAGTTTCATAGTCAAGTTTAGTACGCCTCAAGTGCGGCGCTACACTAAGTTCATGACGACACCTACCTAAACCAGAATGGAACGGGCCAGTTTCCTATGCGAGAACGGCCCATTCCATTCGAGCTTAGGTAGGTGTCGTCTTGTATTTTGTGTAGCGCCGCACTTGAGGCGTACTAAATTTGACTATGAAACTGTCCCTAAGGATAATTCTCTCTGATGTTGGCAGATCTTGCGCAATGTATGACGTGGAGGGTAAAGCAAATGTTTGAAAAACGGGTGTCTCCGCGTTGGTCCAAAGGTGACGGCCAATGACTTGCTCGACGCTTCTCCGAGGAAGTGCTGGCAACAAAACGACGCCAACTATCTGCATGTTTATTTACACTTGTGGTCAACGAGTTGGCATCTTTGCAAACACTACCGTATGACGTTATGCGATGTGGGGAATACCAGGCCTCCACCGTGGTTCGGATTCCACGTTAAACTGTAGGTCATCCATTTGATCTCACAATCACCCTACCATTACACATTAGCGTAAGTGCGTATAACCCGCACGGTTAGTAAGGCGCAAACATGATGATGATAATAATAATAATGATAATGATAGTTTTCAAGTTACTAATCGTCTAATTGTTTCGTTCTCAACTTGTATATATTTGCTTTTTTCAGGGGCTATTTATTGCTTATTGCCAAAGAAAGCAAGACTCTATAGGACTATAAAAGTAAAATGGTACCTCCCCCCTCATTATCCATTTGACTCACACACAAATGTAATGAACGAATGTTATTTATTGGTTTTAAAGGTATAGAGTTGGTAACGCATTGGAAGCGATCGTTTCAAAGAGAACCGTGTTTGAAGCGATCACAAAAATTTGCATTGTGTTGTCAGCTATCAAACACATTTTTTTTAAACTCTTTCAAGCGATTGAACTATGTGTGTATCAAAAATAACATATAAACCAAAGAACCAAAACAATCGCTAACATAACCTAACCTAACTAACCTAACCTAGCCTAAACTTACCTAACTAACCTAATCTAACGTGAACTAACCTGACCAACTTGGATCTAAGGAATTAGGTGAACCTTCAAGAAAAACTGTTTAAGACATACATAGAACTAGATAACATAATTGATAACATATTTCAGTACTTCGAAAAGAACATGAACTTGAAAAAATTATTTAACACATTAAGATTTGTGAATAAATTAGATTAGTTTTTTGTACTTATGTATTATGAACATTGGACTTATTGTGTATAGAATAAAAATAATTATCTACAGATATTAAATGTCTGCAACTAAATGCAGTAAATAATTATATTAGGTACGTAAAAAGAAAATAACTTGTAACTTAATGGGGTCGCTTTCAACACGAATGTCAAAAAACTGGTCGCATACAACAAGATTTTTAAATATATTTAATCAAAGGGGTAGCCTCTAATTCTACGCGTATTGCGGAGGGTACTTGCAGATTTTCAAATATTTTATTTTTATTATTTAGCACCGCATCTTACTACCCGTTCGGGTTATACGCTTTAAGTAATAATTATGATAATGGATTAGGAATTGGGCAGATTGAATTAGAGGAAGTGAGCTCGCATTTGCGTGGAGGGAGAGTGGAAAACCATTTAGGAAACACCCTCTCCCAGTTCACCCGACCGATATTTGAACCTTGATCTCCCCGTCCTCAGCAGTCGAGCGCAACACGACTAGCGCGTTAGCAAACTACGCCACCGAGGCGGGTGATTTTCAAATCAAAACAAAGAAATGACCGCACTGTAAAGACATGCTTCATCAGGCTGTATTATTATTATTATTATTATTATTATTACCATCACCGCGTCTTACTACCTGTTCGGTTTACACGCACTCACGCTAATGTGTACTTTTAGGGTGATTGTAAGTTTACATGGAGGACCTACAGCTTAACGTGGGATCCGAACCACGGTGGAGACCTGGTATTCCCTACATTCACAAGTTGTGATTAATACACGTCTTGTCGGAGGTGAAGGTGGGGTTTGGCAATCAGATACACCGGGCTATAGATCCAAACTATTCTAAATCTTTTATACCATCATAATTTTTTAAATAATTTCTATTGTAAATTATATTATTGTTTTTTTATTATTTTGTAGTAAGGTAATATTTAATTATTTATCAACACGTCGTATTATCTCTTCGGGTTGTACGCATGTATGATCATTACTATGAGGGTTAGGGATGAGTAAGTAGGCATTTTATAGGTAATCTACAACCATTTGTATGGAAGAAGAGTGGAAAACCGTTTATAAAAAACCACCCTGAGTAGACCCAACCAGAATTTGAACCTCAATATTCCCGTCATCACCAGACCAGTCTAACATGGGAGTGATGTCTTAGACCATTTGGTCACTTGGAATGGAATGTTTAATATAATAAATGTGCAACAAATTTCGAATAAAATCTAATTAGATCATTGGAGTAAAACTTTTGGTCCACCCTTCAAACGGTCTAACATATTTTGGATGGGTGTGTAGGTTAAGTAAAGCACTCAAAATATGCTATTTTCAACTGTTTACAGTAAAGCGATGGTGCTCAGTGACCTATAATGAATAGACAAACCTTCCAAATGAATTGAGTTTGACAGTTCGATGGGTAGAAAGCAGGACCCTACGTAGTGTACCCATACATAAATAATGAATGAACATGTGCTTGTAATCTACATCACAGTATACTTTGAATGAATACCTCACATGAGAGGAGATAGACCAGCAAGAAATGTATATGTTACACCCAACTAATGAAACTACCCAGTTCATGAATCAGACCAACTTTCACCGTAATTTCGTGAACTTGCCCCTCCTCCTGTTAATTTCATAAAATGCACAAAAAATGCATTAAATTTTGTTCATCTCAACGATGACTTCATTTTCAGAAAACAACTAAAAAGATTGGACTGAACCGCACCCATTAGAAATTTACTTCCGTTCAGTTGGATGGATCGATAAGTTGACGTACTTTCCTTTAGGATTTTTTAGTGCCACGTCTTCCTGCTCGTGCGGTTTAAACGCTTATGTACTAATTACTCTAATGAGCTAAGGATGAGAAAGGTGAATTCATAAGAAGCTTAGTCGCATTTTATTAGAGATAGAGATTGGGAAACCATTTAGGAAAATCCACCCTCAGTACACACTACCAGAATCAAGCCACGATCTACCCAGCTTTATCAATTTATTCTATTGCGAGAATGACGCCTTAGACAATGTGACCACCAAAACGGGTTTTCCTTTAAGTTCCTCAGTTAGACCAATCAATTCAAAACCGAATGATAAAAAATACCACAAACATTCAATCAGTTTATCGTATTAGTCAAAAGTAGAATGGGTCAAATCTCAAATTTATCGAGTTCAAATCTCGAATTCTAATATTAAAATATTTTTTTAATCTTGAATCTAAATTCGAATTATTGAATATTTAAAAGTGCACAGTTTTAGTTACAGTGATAATATTTAGAATTGAATTTAAAACAAAAATAGTTAAAGGTTAGGTATCACTGACGAACGCTATTTTGTTTATCATATATACAGTATGTAATTTTTTTTTAAATAATTTGATTTAACTAATTATATTAATACAATTATATCATTTTTTGTGATTTTCATTAGTTTCCCAATTACAATAGTCTACAGTATAAAATTACTTGTACCAATAAATTGCTTAAATTTGTGATTTCCAGTCAAGGCCTTCATATTTGTAGATATTCGAGATATATCTATGAGATTTTTACTTACCTTGAATCTCTAATACCATAGATTCGAGAGATTTCGAGGACTCTAGGATTCGAGCATCTCATCTCTAGACAAAACTGATCAGTCAGAAGTGAAGATCAAACTGATAGTATATGGGGTGCTTTAGGTTAGTAAGCAGAAGTAAAAATCAAAATGAATGAGTTAAAGGTGTCGGATTAATACTCAACAGATTCAATAATATTAAAATATAGTATACATTCCCAATCCAGACTTAGGCTCAAACGATTTAAGGCGCTAAGTTAGCAATATACTATTATTATTATTACTATTATTATTATTATTAGCACCGCGTCTTACTACCCGTTCGGGTTATACGCACTTACGCTAATGTGTAATGGTAGGGTGATTGTGAGATGAAATGAAGGACCTACAGTTTAACGTGGAATCCGAACCACGGTGGAGACCTGGCATTCCTCACATTCACAAGCAATATACTGATTTTACAATGAGGGAAAGGTCAAAGTTTAAATATAGGGGGGATGCACATGTAATGGTTTTTCACATGAAATAATTTATCTCAATGTGATTTTTTCAATTCGCTCATATATTCTCTAATTTGGGTACATTTTCTTTAAACTACCCTCTTCACCCTATCAACTAATTGAAGATTATAGCCCGTTTTGTTGACCGCACGGTCTAGTGTGTCACTCTCAACAATAAACTGAACTGCCGATGACGAAATCCAATCGAGTGCAGGTATACTGAGGGTGGTTTATACAAAATTATTTTCCACTCTCCATCCTCTCAAATGAGATTACACTTTCATAGACTCAACCTCACGCATATTTAAATCACTGGCGTAAGTAATACATAAGCTTATAACCCAAACGGGAAGTAAAAAAAAAAGGTTTAAAAGGGACCAAATATCATAATTCATCATCAAATAACCCACAATGGTTGTCTAATGGTCTAAAGCGTCAATCTGGAAAATTACTGGGCTGGCATTGACAAGGAGATCGGACCTTAAATCCCGTTAGGGTGTACTGAGAGTTTTTTTCCCCCTAAATGGTTCTTTACTTTATTTCTCCATGTAATTATTGATTTGTTTTCTCTAGATTCAACCTTCTTCATCCTTAACACATTAACGAAACTAGTACATATCATTCTCAGTCTATAAACCTAACTGGTAATTAGATGTAAAAATAACCATCATAAAAAAATTATATACAATTTTGTTATTTTGAAAATTATAATAATTATTTATGAGTTCATTCAAGAGGCATGTGTGATGTTAGTTTTTCCGCAACTACGAGTGTTAAATGAAAGAATTACACAATATTACATCAAATTCCATCCAAGAAACTTAAGCCTATTAAATGAAAAATAAGTCATTGATAATTTGGATGTTGGACGGTGTTTCAGCACACGTCATAGCACTACTTAGTGTATGGATCAATACACACTCTACTAAAAATTGAATAATGTGTTGTAGAGGCAGAGATGGAAACATAACAAGACAAACAAACAAGCTTACAATTTGGGCGATGCAATCAAATGTTGATACGCGGAGAAAAAGAGAAGTAAAGATAAAATCTATTTCCCTGTAGACCAAATAAAATTGACGAAATTTGTTTAGAATTACAAACGCCTTGGCAAGCAAGCGAGCAGCAACCAACTAGCCACCACATGTTAGTAAAAAATAGTGCCAATATTTGCGGATATAGGTTGTCATATGATCAGCACAACGAACCCTCCAGCCATTGATCTCAGTTTTCTATACCATAGCTGCTACTTCTGTATTAAAGTAGTACCAGTATTATTGCTCTCACGTGACTGAGCTGACTCCGTTTCAGACCTACTGCTTTACAGAAAAGTCTAAAAGCACCGGGAGTCAAATGTGGGGCCCCTGGATCTGTAGCCAGGAGCTTGATCACTAAGCCACAGAGGTGCTACGTAGTGAAACACAGAGTTTCAAATGTATTATTATTATTATTATTATTATTAT
The DNA here is from genome assembly GCA_902151425.1 of Timema shepardi. Lineage (NCBI taxonomy): Eukaryota > Metazoa > Arthropoda > Insecta > Phasmatodea > Timematidae > Timema > Timema shepardi. The sequence goes on from CABFVX010001074.1 coordinate 109,744, forward strand.
TATTATTAGGTTCTTTGACTTACGACAGATCCATTGCTTTTGTCAGTGAACTTAAACCGTCAATGAACCCTTTTCTCTGCCTCCTCCCTGAGCACCTAGAATTTCCTTCTTTCCTTCTATGGCATCGTGCAGAAGACAGTACTTCCTAAGGATGTGTTTGATCAAGTTTTCTTCACACCGAAGAATTTCATCCAAAAATTTTCTCTTCCCAACCACTCTTCTTAAGACTACATCATTTGTCACACTGTCAGTCCTCCTGATCTTCTCAAGTCTTCTCCAGCAACAAATTTCAAATCTCTCAAAGTATTTATTTTCCATCTTCCTGAAAATCCAATTTTCTTGTCCATACAGCGTGATGTTCCAAATGTAACACTTTATCAGTTTCTTCCTCAGTTCCAAACTCAACTTTCTGGAAGCTTCCTTGGCCATGGTGAACCTCAACCTAATTTCCTTGTTGCAGTAGGAATCCTTTATCAGCACACTTCCCAGGTACTTGTACTGTTCAATGTTTTCCAACAAATTAATAGTCTATGTTAATTTATTTTGTGAATGTTTACATGTTTCTTAATAATAATTTTTATAATAATATTTATTTTGCTATGAGAGATAAAAGGGTACCACAAACAAGAAAAATAATCACTTCAATCAAACAACCAGTAACAAAGACTATATTGGAAATAAAAAAGGTTATACCGGTGTAGAACTGAAATTGAAACCTTTCAACGTTTTTATTTCACCCCAAAGGGAAGGTAGCACAATAGCCGCAGGGTTGATTTGTTGGCTGTTGATTGGTCTCGTTAGGTGTGATATAATCGAGTTTTTTGTATTAGTTTACATTTTAGTAGTGGGTGAACTAATTAGTAAACCATAAAAGGATGATTAAAGTCTGGATAAACACAATTTGTACCACGTACCGTTGAACATATATTGAAGATTTGTTAATGAATTGAAACCTCGAATTTATTCAATGGCTATCCCCTGTGGTCGTATAAATAGTTGTTGATACAAGTTGCTGATAATTCATCACTTCAGCGTCAATGCTCACTTATTGAAGAGTAATATCTATCAATTGTATTGTATTTACAACAGTTGAGCATTTGCCACGTTTTAATGTATTTAATGCTTGTTATTTAGTGATGTTAAAAACTTTAATATATAGGAAAATTTTGGAGTTCAATCCTGGTTGGGTGTACTGAGGTTTTTTCTCCTAAATGGTTGTCCACTCTCCCTCCACACAAATGCGGGTAATATTCCTCTAAATTTAGCCTTTTCATCCCTAACACATTTAAATAATTAATACATAGGCATATAATCTGAAAGAGTATTAAGACGCAATGCTGGAAAAAATACCCACTAAGCCAGCTTTGGTGGTCAAATGGTCTAATAAGTCTCTCTCACAATCGACTGTACTGCCGATAACGTGGAGATCGGGGTTAAAATCCCAGTTGGGTGTACTGAGGGTGTTTTCCCCCCAAATGGTTTATCATTCTACCATCAGACAAATGCTGGTAAACTGACTCTAAATACCTTATATTTTTTATTCCTCACAATATACACCATTATATATATTTATATATATTTAAATATTTATATGTATATTTATATTTATATATTTAAATATATATATATATATATATATATATATATTTAAATATATTTAGTAGTTAAAATGGTATATATATATATATACCATTTTAACTACTAAATGCTTCAAATTAAACTTAAAATAAAAACAAAAGTTTGACATGTCTCTACCCAGATCTGAATTATTATGTATCTGTATATATTTATAGTTTTATTAAATATATATAGTGTTATTAAATATATATATATATATATATATTGTTTTTAAATATATATTATTATTATTATTATTATTATTATTATTAAATGTGTCAAGACTTTCTGCCCCACCCTGTATAACGTGTAATGCGTATTAGAGGTCTCAAAAAAGTATCAACAAGCCCAGGGGGTATTTTGGGAGCTATGCTAGCAGTGCTCCTCGCTTAGACACGAGACTGCTACAACACGCAGCTGTAAACAGTTGTGTAAACAAAACAAAGCCTAAACGTTAGCGTGACAGTTCTTATAACGTTAGCCGTTTACATTTCTATTTAAATTTTTCACCTCACTATATTAATTTAAAAAGTAAATATAATGTTTTAACATCAACAATAAACCCCAAGATTGTAAACCAATGGTTAAATCTCAACGAAATATTCTAAGGATGGGTAAGATATGTTTGTTATTAAGTGCATTCATAATGACATGGAGTGAAGATGATAAAATGATAAATTTCCTGTTGAAGTTCAACCTAAATTATCGGCATAATCTCACATGTCGACATTTCCTGTCGCTATTATATTGATAGTATGACTCACTATACCGTGTAGCCTAAAGTGTAGTTACTATCTAAACAATTTAGTCACTCCACCTCTTCACAGACGAATGCTGAAACATTTCCTTTCCTTTTCCCTCTTATTCCTATTACCTCATATTATAAAGTTACTACTAATTAATATTATTAGCACCGCGTCTTACTACCCATTCGGGTTGTACACACCTACGTTAATGTGTAATGGTAGGGAGATTGTGAGATGAAATGGAGGACCTACAGTTTAACGTGGAATCCGAACCACGGTGGAGGCCTGGTATTCCCCACATTCACAAGATGATCACAAGATGTCTTGTCAGAGGTGAAGGAAGGGTTTGGTAATCAGATAAATCTTTGCCGGGACCTGGGATTGAACCCCGGCCGCCATCACAGAAGTTTTGACACCTTAACCCTAGACCGCCAGGTCACCCAGAAAATAATAAATACCAGGTCCAATCAGCCAATATGTAATTTTACTATATTTACGTATGTACAATCATAAAATAAGATAGACGAACTAATATGCATTGTTACAGAAATATGTCTGTGAAAAGAGTATTACAGCTCCCCAAAGAGCATAAATAAATAAAGTACTCTTTTACAGAAATCTAATTTATAATAGGTACCATAGTTTTCCAAATAGAATCAGTGCTAATGGAACTGTCACTAGATTATTATTAGCACCACGTCTTACGACCCATTCGGGTTGTACGCACCTACGCTAATGTGTAATGGTAGGGTGATTGTGAGATGAAATGAAGGACCTACAGTTTAACGTGGGATCAGAGCCACGGTGGAGGTCTGGCATTCCACACATTCACAAGCTATGATTAATACACGTCTTGTCAGAGGCGAAGGAAGGGTTTGGCAGTCATATAAACCTGTACCAGGACCGAGGATTTAACCCCGGACCTCCAGCACAGAAGTCTGACACCTTACCCCTAGACCGCCAGGTCACCTTTTCTATTAATCATAGCACCAGGTGACCTGGTGGTCTAGGGGTAAGGTGTCAGACTTCTATGCTGGCGGCCGGGGTTCAATCCCAGGTCCCGGCAAAGATTTATCTGATTACCAAACCCTTCCTTCACCTCTGACAAGACATCTTGTGAATGTGAGGAATGCCAGGTCTCCACCGTGGTTCGGATTCCACGTTAAACTGTAGGTCCTTCATTTCATCTCACAATCACCCTACCATTACACATTAGCGTAAGTGCGTATAACCCGAACGGGTAGTAAGACGCGGTGCTAATAATAATAATAATAATAGCACCAGATAGTAAAGCAATTTTTTACACCATCTGTGTCTTGACAACCATCCAAGCTAGTTTAATTTTATAACACTAAGAGACTAGAGGTTATTAAGGTTAAATTTAGAAGAAATGTACCAGAATTTGCGTGTAGGAAGATGGATATATCAATAAGGAAATTCCCCTCACTACATCTGACCAAGATTCGAATCCTAATCTTCCAGTTATCTACAAAATCAAACAATACGAGACTGACACTTGGTCTGCGTGCCCATAAATGCAGTTTAGTGCGTATTCATAAAAATAATAATCTAAACAATCAATTTATTTACATGAACCTTAGTACATTCAAATAACGAACACCCGCTTCGGTGGTCAAATGGTCTTAGTCGTCACTTTCACAATATATTATATTGCTGATGCCAGGGAGGTCAGAGTACAAATCCTGGCCGGATATACTAAACATGGTTTTTATAAATGGTTTTATACTCTTCCTCCATTATAATACGGGTACTTACTTACTCTATAACATTAAGAACTCGAAAGTTCATTGCCGCACTTACAAAAGTACGCCACTTATCCCTATCTTGACTAGGTTCTATCCAGTCCACCTCACTACACCCTATCCCTTTCAGGTTAATTCTAATGTTATCCTCACATCTGTGTCTAGGTCTTCCCACTGAGTTTTCCAGTCATTACCCTGAACATGGTTATAAATTCTTCCATTCGCACGGCCTATCCCACTCACAGTAATTTAGGAGACTTGTTTATCCTATCAATATATTGTGATGTGTACAGGGAATATAACTCATCATTACGTAGCCTCCTCCACTTCTCAGTAGCCTCATCCCTTTTTGGACCAAATATCTTTCTAAGCATCTTGTATTCAAAACCCTCCGATTTGTTTCGTCATGTAAGGTAAGATGGCATGTTTCACGCCCATAGGGAACAACCAGTAGAATGATTGGTTTTGTATATCATTAGACATTTTCTGACAGCAGGTGAGATGTCAATAACTTACTGACTGAGTGATAGCAAATTCTGAAACATTTCCTATAAATTCATCCTTCCTCGTCCTTAACCCATCAGTGCAATTATTACATATAATTATTACTTTAGCGGATAATAAGACAGGTAGCTAAGAAAATAAAATAATAAAGGTTTATTTTTTTTAATTGATCGAATCGCTTTTTAATATCTAATTTCAACTAAAATATAATTATGACATTTGTCAGATGTTATTTGACAAAATTATATATATAAACTTAACTTCGGTGAGCGTTGGGACAAATTTCTTTTTTTTAATGAAAAATACCCATGGTACCAGCTGGGAGTCGAAACCGGTATTTCCAGGTTTGTAGTCAAGTGCACTGGCCACTGTACCACAGGGTCAGTCATTTGTCAAGATTAATATTCATTTATTTGAAGCTTAACTCCAGCTACTTCTATGATTATACGAACATGTGGAGTTAATTAACATACACAGATTACAAAAGCTATGTATTATTCATGGGGGGAGGGGGAGAGGGTTGAGTAGTGGACCGGGAATTATTAATATGCAGGAAACTGTCTAACTCGGCCAAAATATAGTTCCTGGAGGAGTAAGACATGCGTGTCACGTCCTATTGCTGCGTTAGGCGACCGTCTCCGTCTTGGTCAGTGAGAAAGTACTAATCGCAGTCAGGCATCACGGATCAGAATATAATGGTCTGTGTCGTTTTATTAAACTACTTATCTTTTATGTATAACTTTACTCTCACTTTTACCCATTATATACAACCATTCTTTGCCATGTCAATAAAAAAAAAAGTGGGGAGATAAATTTACGAGAATTCTTATCTTAAAGTTTAATAGAAAATATCGCTGCTAGTTCTCCAATACTTTAAAAAAATTATTTTGTAAGTCTATTAAAAATTACCATTTTTGTTAGATCAAAATTAAATTTAAAGGCCAAGCGTAGTTTCATAGTTCCGTAAATATATTTAAAACGTCGTTAAAAAAGGAGCTAATATCATATATTCACACATTTTTTTCTATCATTAAAACTAAAAATATAGCTTTGTTAAGGGTAAAGAGTCCTGTTGAAATTTTTTTGAATTTATTTTGGCGTTAATTATATTTTGAGGTGACACATAGAAATGTTTCGCTTACTGAGGTGGTTCCTTTAAGGGGGAGGTGACAACCTAGGGCAATTTTTACATGTTTATAATACTACGTAATCATTTTCACAGAAAGAGCCTGATATGAGAGTTAGAAAAGTTACTAGATCTATATTCACCAATCCTTGCTTCAGGCCATACGAATTTAAGCCTCATTTTTGATTGATATCATCAATATATATAAAACAATATTAATAAAATAGTAAAATTTTATCATTGTTGACAGTAAAAAAAACTATTTTTCATATAAAAAATTTCTTCCTACCTAAATTATATTCTAAATAAAGAGAATTGAAATAAAATAGCATTGTAATAAAATGCGTCAATATTGATATTTAGAAAAAAACCACCCTTAGTACATCAGACCGGGATACAAATCAATATCTCCCTGTCATCGGCAGTCTGGTCTATTGCAAGAGTGACGCCTTAGATCATGTGGCCACAATAGCATGTTACTTTCATCTTGATCATACTTTCTTACTCTGTCTGTAGCGTGTCTGTTTACTGAGCAAGGGGTCCCGGGTTCAATTTACGGCATGGCCGAAAATTTATCACTGATTAAATTATGGGGTAATCCTTTCACATTGATAAATTAACGGCCGGGGACTGGATGTTGTGTCTGTTCTAGTATTAAGCTTGATTGAAAGGCATATGAAGCTACGACAGGCCTAGCAAGCCGGTAGTGGAATATATATATGGCTTGAATAAAAAACTGACTCAGGATATAGGCTGGAAACATTAATGGATGTAACTAAGTTTCTTACTCTCTGAAATTACTTAGCTTGATTAAGTACATCACCTCATTATTATCTAAAGTTGACTATATCTTAAGTTTGTACTTTGCTTTATTCAGGTGGTAGAATCCCATTATCTTAACTGACTCTCAAATTGAAAAGTGTTCCACGCAAATGTGTCGCTTCATGCTACAGTAAAATCTTTTTCAACAGTTTTTATAAATATTATGATCAAATTAGAAACCTTTTAGGGATATAAACTGTCTTCTCGCGAAAACTCAATTGCGAAGACTTTTTTGCTTTCAACATCCTAAACAGCACCCTTTCTTTTTTTGTCAATCTGCCCTTTAAAATGTGGATATTTTAGTTCCTTCTCGTGTCTCTCGAAATTCTAAAATGTTTTCGCTCAATAATTCATTAAAACTCGACCTTCTTGGCCATTTTACAAGAAGTACTAACACTAGTTTAAATCAAAGATTTATATATGGTCCGAAACTATATCTCAGTCAGTAGCGTATTTGTCTACTGAGCTAAGGGTTCCGGGTTTGACTCCTGCTATGGCCGAAAAATGGGGAGCAAAATTTAACTATGGGACACTTTTATCATTATTAATTTCAATTTGTTTACTGTGGACTCCTAGCAAAATAATTATTATTATTTAATCATTTTCACGCTTGTTATTTCTCTTTCTTATTATCCATCCACTAAATTTTTTTCACTGTAATATCTTTTAAACAAAGATAATAATATATATACCTTATTTTACAAGCCATTTTGTTAGAGGTTATACCTATTGAGTGCTGACTAGAACTTTAGTAAAATAAAATCAAAATTAAACGTAAATGAAATTATTATACGCTTGGAATTGTCATAGTAAATTTTAATATTTTATTTAACACTTTAAAGAAAATGTTACCAAAAAAGCTGAATGTATAAATTAAAGCTTCACCTCTATTTAAAACACATGTTGAAACCTATATATCTTAGTGAAAATGGGAACACACACGCAGAAAGGTCATATCGTACAAAGCTCTGTTCTCCAGTGAATGGATCCCTGATCACGTGTTGATTAACATAATTTGATTTCACACATGATTAGATTGCTTTCACTCTGTGAGGGTTTCCATGGAAGTCACGTATACATTTTGTTGAGATTGGATTAGAGTGAGTGGTGTGAGTTTGTAGGACGATTCTTTATTGCTTCATAGAAATTGAGATTTCACCGGGGTTTAGTGTTTCATTAAAGTATTTACTTACGTGTTATGATAATGATAAATATGTAGGTCTATTTAAAAATGGTAAAAACGCTACATATGTTTAGATTAAAAATATTGGTTACTATCTCAAGTAAAAAATAAAATATAAGAACATTGATTATTTGTTTGTTACATAAATATACATATTATTTCTTTGTAGACGTATTTTTTAATCTATAATTTTATAATTTAATAAGCTAAAGATGTATCATCAAAATGTATTAAATTAGAATCTCGGATATCCAAAATAAAGGACGTGGGCCGGATTTTAGATAATTTGTAAATTCAAGTCGTGGTGGTAAAAATCCATATTTATTTAGAAACACATTTTATGATAGTCAAATTTATTTAAAATTTAAAAAATGCACAACAAGAAGCACACTTACCAATTTATCACTAATCCACACTTATTTACTTTTAGAAATCGATTTAAGTCGAATCTTCCCCCAAAAAACTAATAACGGAACCGAACTAAAGTTAAGATGGCTATGTTGAGTTGAGGTATTTATGTAATTTTTTTTCACTCATCTTTTGGTAGATTGTGAAAGAATTAAGTCTTGGGAAAATTAATTTCCGCTTGTTACGCTTGTCTATTATTATTATTATTTTTATTATTATTATTATGTGTTCTGTCTTAAGACGGTCCATTCCTTTTGTCAGTGAACTTAGACCACCAATGCACCCTGTACTCTGCCTGCTCGTTCAACTCCCAGATTTTTTTTTTCTTTCCTTCAAGTAATCTTATCTTTGAATACTCATTCTTCCTAAGCTCCTCTTACCATCAAGTTTCCTTCTATAACGTCTTGCAGAAGACAATTCCTCCTAAGGATGTGTCCTATCCAGTTTCTTTGTACCGAAGTATCACATCCAAAATGTTTCTCTTCTCGCCCTCTCTTCTTATAACCTCTTCGTTTGTCTCCCTGTCTGTCCTGATCTTCTCAAGTCTTCTCCAACACTATATTTAAAAGCTCTACGAGTAGTTCTTTTCCATCTTCCTAAGAGTCCAAGTTTATTTTCCGTACCCAATAAGAAAACAAAATGAGCTTTAGTATAGAGGATGTAGGAACCTATGAGTGGAATGTGTGTTCCTAAGTGAGATGTATATAGGGATTCAATATCTATTTAACATTAAATTTAAAGTATTATATCTTAGTTCAGTTAGTATCGTGTCTATCTACATAGCAAAGGGTCATGGTATCAATTCTAGAAATGTCTGAAAATGTTAAAATAGGGGAAATGGTTGTTTTTCGCTTTCACGGTGATAAAGTCATTGCTCGTGAATTTATTAGCCTGTTTCTTATATAATTCCAGGTCTCCACCGTGGTTCGGATTCCACGTTAAACTGTAGGTCCTTCATTTCATCTCACAATCACCCTACCATTACACATTATTACACATTAGCGTAAGTGCGTATAACCCGAACGGGTAGTAAGACGCGGTGCTAATAATAATAATAATAATAATAATCTTATATAATTAAGTTGGCTTGTAAGTCAGCTTAAGATAGAACTAGTTGGTTCAATATATACTCCAAAATACTCTTGATAAAAACTACCCCGCATTGGTGGGCATGTGGTCTAAGTGTCAATTTCATTTAGTCTGATTTTCCTGGTACGGAGAAGTTGAAATTCGAATCTTAACAAGGTGCAATGAGAGTAATTTTTCCTAAACAGTTTATCAATTTCTTCTACGGTATTATTATTATTATTATTATTACCGTGTTATACTGCCTCTTTAGGTTATACGTATTTATGATAATTACTCTAATGGGTTAGGGATGAATAAGGAAGCATTATAGAAGTAGGGAAGGAGAGTATGAAACAATTTAAGAAAAAACACCCTCAGTCTACCCGACCGGGATTTTAACCCTGATCTGATGACGCCTTAGACTATTTGGCCACTGAAGCGAGTACCATGCAGTTTATGTCACACTTCCTCTCAAATTTTACCCTTATCATATCCACTCTAATGGTGTAATTAACATGTGTGTATAAACCGAATGGGTATTAAGACGTCAGAAAAATAATGTCAAAATATGTAATATTAGTATGATTTATTATTATTATTTTGCTCTTCTTAAAGAAAATGTTTTCCCAAAGTTTTTCAAATGAATTATTAATTATTTTCGTTAAGAGAAACACTCTGTCCAAGGGAAATACGACCGTTTCTATCCACGCTGTATATTGTGGGTACATTCACGATTATCTAACACAGATGGAAACTGCTCCTTGGGGAATTGTTGGAATGTCGACTATATTGCCCGGTTCATCGTGGTATCCGACGTATACCTATCCGCTCTTAGACTGGATTCCGGACATTCTTCATTCAGAATGTACCCCTGGATTCCGAACTTTCTTCATACAGCTGTACCCCGACGCTTGTATTACATAATGGATGAAATAGCTTATTCACTTTCTCTCATACTTGATTTTGTTGTGTGAGGAATAATTTATCAATGAAATTTTTAATTATGGTCATTTATTATTATTATTATTATTATTATCAGCTCTGCATCTTACTACCCGTTCGGGCTATACGCACTTACGCTAATGTGTAATGGTAAGGTGATTGTGAGATGAAATGGAGGACCTACAGTTTAACGTGGAATACAAACCAGGGTGAAGGCCTAGCATTCCACACATTCACAAGTTGTGATTAATACACGTCTGGTAAAGATCATTTAACCATCAAAATTGTATTTCACAATTTCGCCACGTTTATAATAATTACACTATAAGCTATCAATAGTGATACAATGATTACAAATCATCATGGTCTACTAATTATAACCAATCAAATGTATATGTAATGCTTTTTGCGTACCATTGTTAATTTAAGGTATTTAATTAGTGAGGCTGATATTTAGTATAGCTAGACATTCATATGGGGTATACAGAATGAAATATTTATAAATATTTCATTGTGTACACCTTATATACATGTCTAGTTACACTAAATTCCAGCCCCACTAATTAAATACATTTAATTGCCCTAACAATGGTGAGCAAAATGCATAAAATACCAATTTTCACTCATAATAATCGATGAGTAAACCTAGATGGTCTTGGGGTAAAGTTCTCGCCTAAGTACCCGATGTTTGTGGGTTCAAACCCAGCTGAGATAGATGGATATCTCTAGGGTGATAAAAATTAATGTACAACTTCCTTTGGATGGGAAGTAAAACCATCGGTCCCATGTAAATTATAGCATGTAAAATATATCTAGAAGTTATGGGAAAAATACCTTTCCTGGCAAAATTGGTGAGCACGTTCTTTCTCGCTCATAGAAATTATCTTGTGTTGATATAAAATTTAATATGCCTCGTGAACTGTAATGATTTGTAATCATAGCTCATAATTATTCACTTGTTAAAATTGTTTAGGAAAATGTTGGTGGTTAAATAGTCTTGCGAGCCTGCCGGTAAAATAATACAGAATTACTCTTGAACCACCAAACGTATTGAAGTGCGGACTTATGAATTCTTTGCTTGAGATTAGTGAGATTGTGATCATCTAGATAGTTTTTTTTATATTAAATTAATATTTTTTAAATTTTGTTACGCTATATAGATAATTGTGACCACTTCTGTGGTCTAATGGTCAGAGCTCCTGGATAATGACCCAGAGGTATCGATTTGATTATCTGGATTTACAGATTTATTGTGAAGCAGTGTATATGAAAAGGGGTCGGTTCAGCATTGCGAGGATAATTGAGGGACTACTTTAATGAAAAAATAGTGGCTCCAATTTAGAAAACTGAGACTAACGGACAAAGGGATCTTTATGCTTATTAAATTACACCCTATAACACTATTCTATCCCTCAAACAACATTACTTCGATATATAATCTACAACCCTAAAACAACACCAGCCCTACACTATCACTCAAAAAACACGCCCCTCATTAATGCATTCCACACTAAAACTACACTAACACTACACGAGAACCCGAACAACACACCCCTCATTAATAAATTCCACACTAAAACCACACTAACACTACACTAACACTCAAAACAACAGCCTTTCTCATTCTCGCATACCGCCCCTAAATAAGGACAGACAGCGGGGCCGTGCAAAGTGTAGAGCATAGGTGCCTTGCGGGACAGTCAGCCAACTTGGAGCGAATATAACTTAACTATTTACCTGTCTCTCACTTTCACTATTAAATAATGTAAATAACGCAAGCTGATATCATCACATACTGTCATATACACGCAGACAATATATACCACGCAATGTCAAGGTAAAAATCTGTTATCTACCCCTCTTCTATTATTTTAATATAAAATTGTGTAAAGTTGATTTTGTTACTAGGTTGTACCTTTTGATGTTGAATACAGAATAATATGTGTACATCTCGAAGACTTTAGTTCAATTCAGAATTATATTTAAGATAATGTATTAAGTCTGTTTGCACTTGTGTCACCACTGAAATTTTACCATCCCGGTTTTGTCGACTTATGTTAATCTAGTGTTTAGTTAGTGGTTGGAAAGTGCACGTTTAACATATCATCTGAAATGTTGAATGAGTTTAGGAACCATTTAATCTAGAAATAACGATATTATAGTGGGAATTATTAGGAAAGTAATACAGTCGATAAATTCATGCTATTACTTTGTCAGTAAGTTGTTGACATCTCGTCTGTTTTCAAGGAACATAAAACTAATAATATACAAAACCATATATTTACTGACTTTTCTCTATGGGTGGGAAATGTGGTCTCTTATCTTACATGACGAGAAAAATTAGGTTGATCTAAAATAAGGTGCTTAGGAAGATACATGGTCCAGAAAGGGTTTAGGCTACTGGGGAGCGGAGTAGGCTACATAATGATGAGATACATACCTGTACTCATAATAAGACATTGTTAGGATAATCAAGTCGATTACGGTGGTTGAGACATGCAGAGTGAATGGGAGAATCTAGAACCGTGTTTAGGGTATTGACTGGAAAACTCAATGGGAGGAGACCATTAGGAAGATCTGCGAGGAAAACATTAGAATGAATCTGAAATAGATAGGGTTTAATAAGGTGTACTGGATGGATATCTCAAGATAGGGATGGAGTGTAACGGGGTGGACTGGATAGCTAGCTCAAGATAAGGATAGGGTGTAATAAGGTGGACTGGATATAACTAGCTCAAGATAGTGATAGGTTGTAATGGGGTGGACTGGATAGCTAGCTCAATATAAGAATAGGGTGTAATATGGTGGACTGGATAGAACTATCTCAAGATAGGGATAGAGTATAATAGGGTGAACTGGATAGCTATCTCAAGATAAGGATAGGGTATAATGGGGTTGACTGGATAGCTAGCGCAAGATAAGGATAGGGTATAATGGGGTGGACTGGGTAGCTAGTGCAAGATAGGGATAGGGTATAATGGGGTGGACTGGGTAGCTAGCTTAAGACAGGGATAGGGTGGAGTGAGGTGGACTGAATAGCTAGATCCATATGGAGATAGGGTGTAATGAGGTGTAATGAGGTGTAATGGATAGAACTAGCTCAATATAGCAATAGTTGGCGTAATTTTTAAAGTGCTGCAATTAACTTTCTAGTTCCTGATGCTATAGAGTAAGTAAGTAAGATAGTGCACTTTGCATAACAATATTAAAATAAAAACATTTACTACAGTTTTTAACATTAAAAATAGTACACTAATAAGCATAAACAATTTTATATTGTGTCTTACCAAACGTCCTGGCTAACCGCATTTAATTATAATAAAACATGGTATGGCTGAAGAAAGTAGAATCAATTGGCCATTTAGACAATCTGTAATATTTCGACAATTTTTGTGGCTAAAGGGTGTGAAACCAAAATCCCTTCATGACCTCAAGAAGATATCTGAGCGCTGACCTATGTGTCAACGGATCAGACATAAAAAGTTGACGTTCAATCCACGTGCCCTCCATTATGGTTGATATATATTAAATTATTATTTTCAAACACGGTCTCATATTTCTTGTCGCATGATGGTAGGAAGAGAAATAAATTTTACATTAAGCCCCCCATAAAGGGAAAGGGTTATGAAATATGACATAATAGCCACAGTTGTGACATCACAAGACTCTCTATTGTCACACGAGTTTCAATCATCTCTTCCTTCTTCTTTTTTTAGGTATAATTCCATTGCATGTACCCAAATAAAGATAAACACGCCACTCTATGCCTACCAATAAAATTAATATAAAACTACATTATTATTTTTCGGTGTGTCATTGGATACATGTCAGTTTGCCTAAAATCATTTAGCCAAAAGTGTAGTCCAAATAATTTTAGGTTAAATAACTTTATGCTAAAAGATTTAGGTCAAATAATTTTAGGCCAAATGACCAGTGGTGGCGTGTAGCTAAAATTAGTGGGGGTGCTGCTCTAGAAAAGTCTATCCTTTGTTTTAAAATTGTGTAAAAGGAAAAAAAAACATGTATAAAAAGAAAATTTATTCAGGAACTTGATAAAATCTTAGCAAAAAAACCAAACATTTTTTACTTACTTTAACTTAAATTGTTAAAGTTCAAGCTTGATCTATTCATTTAAAAATGAAATACATTCTTCTTGTTTAAATTTGCGCAAAAAGTTCAATAATCTTCTCCTTGATCTCTGGATGACAACTGAGAAAAGTTTTCTACATTGAAAGTACTGCAAGCGCATTTAGTCTTTCTGTTAAATTAAATAACCGAAAATAAAAAATGAATCAAATTGAATAGCTGGAAGCAGAATAATAATCTAATTCTACACTCTTCTACACTTTATCACATTCAAGAATATGGTACACGGTTGTTTTTAAGCACAACACACGCTGAGTAAAAAAAAATCCTTCCACCATCACGCCAGAGCCGGCACTGCGAGAGCAACTGTGCTCTATCTACCTGGCAGTACCGCCTTCCTCCCCACCCCCTACTATGTGTGCATGCGCACAGCACTCAAACACCACGTCGCTGGCACTTTGAAGCGCACAGTTCCATACAAAGATTTTTGTATCTTTTTCATAAACTGGGGATGGATACTGAAGTACTGACATTAGGCTTAAGGAATATATATTGAACTACAAAAATAAAGAAAGACTTAAAGGAAAAAGAACTCATTATATTAAATGTTATAGATAATATCAATTGGAAATAGGGGGTGCTGCAGTTCCGCAGTACCTATACACGAGCCACCACTGCTAATTACATTTGCTTAAAAAACTTTAAGTTCAATGACTTTCTGCAAAGTTTATTCTTGAGCTAAATTACTTTAGTCCAACTGACTTATGGTGAACATAATATAATTTTTTATTCAACATTCATTTATGTCCAAATTACTTTAGGCCAACTATGTTTTAGTGAACGTAACGTCATTTTTTGATTAAAATTTCTTCCAAGCCAAAATGAATTTAGGCCAATTTAATTATTAGTGAATTTTTTGTCAAATGACTTTAGGCCAACTGGCTTTTAGTGAACGTAACGTCATTTTTTTAAATCGAAATTTTTTCTCTAGCCAAAATGAATTTAGGCCAATTGAATTTTTTAGGGAAATTTCTTTTTGGTCAAATGACTTTAGGCCTACTGACGCTTTCCCGTGTTATCACAGTAGGATTTGTCGTTACTCGTCCGAGAACCGCTTGGCTCCAGAGAGCGTGGAGTAGTCTGGGAAAGATATAGATAGACAAACCAAGTCCATTGAACATGTTTTCTTTCATTCTTGAGATGTCTCGAGTTGGCCAAGCAGCTGACAGTTCTGTTAATACTAGAGGCTCGGTAGATAAAATATATTCAATGACGAATGTGTTTTAATTAAAGATCACTTTAAATACACAACATATTTTGCGCTGGTGAACCACATTCTCACACATTTAAACATACGCGTGTGTGTAAGTTTCAAAATAGACAGCTAAAGGTTAATTCTAAAATGTGTACACATAATACTAATTTTAAAAGGTTGACTCAGTATTAAACTATTAAGTTAAGTAAACTTTCTTGGTTTTTCATTTATAAATAATTGTTTTTAATTTCTAAGATAGTATGTTAACTGCTGCAACTAATTGAGCGAGCATAGTAAGGTCTTGTTTTAACTTGACCATTTTACATTTAACCTGTTTGTATATCCAAATTTTTGTTACAAAACCACTTTCAAATACTCAGACAAATTTTAACTAGGATTGTCAATATTTAAAAAATATATATAAACCTTTAAACGTATCTACGTGGTTGTTAGGTAAAGCGATTCGTTTCAAGTAGGCGGCCAACTCAAATATTGGCCATTCTCTTTGTTCCGTGGTAACAGCCAATTACGTTGACCACTTTTAACCAAATTTGGCAGGGACATTCTTTGAATTTAAGACACGTGATATAATTATATGCGTAGTTTTTCAATCTAATTATAGGTTTCAATGTGGTGGCTACTCAAATGGATTTTTATTTAAGGGCTAGTTTCAAGTGGTTTAGATTTTAAATTTTAAACACTGGATTAAATACTGGAAGCTTATTTTTTATTTAAAAACTTATTGTGAGACAGACGTCTTAAATCACGTGAAAATCGGTTATTCCTATAAATATAATGTACTATAGAATATAGTATAATTTATTATTTTGTCAAACTTGATCTCCAAGGGAAAATATCAACCTAAAATCCAAAGAGAAATTATAGGAGAATGGAGATGTTTCAACTCGTAATCAAAATATTAGCTTTAAGACTAAAAATGATGTTAAAATAATCTTTAAATTATGTACTTTGAATAAAGGGTGCGATTTCTACTGTTCACGGAAAAACCAGTCAGGAATATATTATGCTTGCTTTATAATTAAATTTGTTAAATTTCAACCATATCCGACCAACTTCTTGGACTCTAAATAAATGCACCAATATTTAGACAGTAGGCCTAAACCTCTTTGTCAAAATTGGGGGAACATAAAAAGTAAATTTTTGAATTTTAGATATAGTGGGGTTTTACAAATCTAGTCTTTCAATGGAGCCAAAATACGAACTTTTAAATGTTTATCGCTATATTTTTATGTCTGAGAATATTGTTATATTAGACATTTGTTGCCTATTTCTTAGACTAATAACTTATTTCATAACAACTAGTTGTTTATTTTTGTCACGTTCTGGCAATAAAACCTACATTAAAATGTTATTTTAATGTCACGGAGTATCGGGCTGTTAACAGCTAGTGTTTATGGTGTATGGTTAATATTAACGCTATTCCGGCTATGTGCATATAGATTTACGTAAAACTAAAATGGTGGAGATATGGTAGACATGACAGGTTTATAGATAGAAAAAAAGTTTATATTTGGACGTGCACATTATGGTTCCCTAATATCTAACAGATGGAAGCACTAACGAGGACAAATAAATAGCTTTTCTTATAGAAATGTATGGCCGAAAAAGGTTATTTTGGTCACACACAAATTTTATTTGAAAGTTATAGGTACATTATTTTGTGAGTTTAGAGGAATCCAAGATATAATTTTAACGGTTTTAAAATTTCCTTAAATGATCAACTAAAAACTTACGTAAGATCGACCAGTTGGTCGCGATCGGCTAGCCATCAATCCATGTGTTAAGGTGTAGGGGACGCAATAAAAAGGGCAGTGCTTTTTACTGGTTTTTTTTAGCAAAACATTGCTCTAGTAGACACATAGAAATTAAATTTCTGCACATGGTAATATCAACAATTGTTTAATATCTAGCGTGAACAATGTGGGATTAGATAATAACTTTATAAATGATAACCCAAACGGCTAATAAGGTGAGGTGCTAAAAATAAAAAGTATTGTGGCAATATAAGGTTTTTTTTTAAATCAAGGACAAAGTATGCAAACTTTAGGCAAAATTGCAAGATTCAAGCTTAAAATACATTTTCTCATTGTTAAAATAAATATGACGTTTTTTTTTTTTGTATGATTGGTTGTTTGTTTTCTTGAAATAAATGCAGTTTCGTTACTTCTTGTTTTAGAGGCCGAGGGAATTTTAGTCTCAGTGGTTATCAAACTGAATAAATAATGGAGACAGTTGGAAGAGAAGGAGAAAATGAGTACCTACCGTGAATCCTCATGTCCCCTCAACCCTCTTTTTGCTATCCTCTCTGCAAAGTTCTGCTGGTGGAGGAGATTCAATTTACTCATTACATCTTGCCTCTGAACGAAACCTCATTCCAGAGTTCAACGAGTGTTACTGAATCAAACCTGTCATTTACGCCTATAAATGTTACTTAAATAGGTTTCAAGTCATGAACAGTTTCATAAATCGAAATATACATGTTGAAATTAAGATAATTATTTATTTAAAAACGTTGGAGTAAAACGTATAATCAGGTAATGCTTAATTTTCAGACTTTATATTTTTTATAAAGAGAAAACATAATAATTGGGAAAATTTTCTGCCTCAAGATTATGATGAATCTTTACCAGTTATGCTCCCCCGAACCCAAAAATTCGGGTCTTTCAATTTTGTTTGGCCCTGGGGCTTGAGTCAAAGCAGTTTTATGGATTATTTAAAAAAAAATAGCATCACGTCTTGCTACTCGTCCGGGCTATGTACCTATGTACCAACTACACTAATGGACAAGGGATGAGTAAGGTTGAACTTAGAGGAAGTGTATTTACATTTGTGTGGAGAGAAAGTGGGAAACCATTTATGAATAACTTCGACAGAATATCCGACCGGTATCGAAACCCGATCTCCCTTTTATTGTAATTCAAGTTTGTTGCGATATTAACGCCTTAGATCATGCGGCCACCAAACTGGTACTTTTTACAAACTTGATATCGTGATTTGAGATGGTCATACATCAATGTGTTTTTTTTTAATTTTGATTATACTTTCAAATTAAGAAACACTAATTTATTTTAGTTTGATATTTCTCTTAAATGGCTTAAATTTTTATTGTTTTGTTAAAATTTTTGTCTAAGGAATTTTTTATACAATAAAATAAAATATGTCTTTACTTTCCTAAAAATAAATCATTTCATGGTAATTAACTGATGACTGATTTTTGAAATTAATATTTCTTTTAAATGTTTGGAGAAATTTTTAAAATGGCCAGCGATATTTTATTTAAAATGTAAATATGAAGAATGTTTTATATGATTATAAAAATTTTGTTTAACTAAGTAAGGCTTATCAAAGATTCTTTTCTTTTAACTTCCACAATCTAAAATAGTTCATACAATAAATTATTTATGTATTTTCCACTGTCTTACTATCCACAATCATATACGTATTTAATTACATTGATAGAATAGGCACGAGGACAATATAATCGAAAGAAGGCGCACATATTTTTGTGTGGAGAGATAAAGTATAAAACCATTTTGGAAAAACCTCCCGGCCGGAATTATAACTCCGACCTAGCCTTTCATTGAAACACCAGACGTGATGTTATTGGTGTTTAGTCCACGGTCCCACCAATGCAGATACATTTGTTTGTAAATATTAAATTTTATACATAAAACATAAAATATGCTCTCAGTCCGGATAGTACATAATATTAACCGGAATAAAATCTATTAATGTATTCAACACAATAATTATAATCCTTGTGGTTTTAATGCAGGTTGTTTCTAAATCATAACATTTTGTACGGAGGAGAATTTTGACGGATTAAACAGAGCCTAATTGGACCAACACACATGTGTTGACCTAGTGCCATTAGTATAGCTAGTGATAACCTAGAATCGAATTACCACGCTCAAATATACCAATAATTTGATAGAATGAAGAGTGAAAGAGAGTGTTATTTTATTAACACCATCTGTTTGAGTTATACGCTTATATACTAATAACTCTAATAACTTTACATATAAGTAGGGTTATATTTATATAAATTGTATCCGAATTTGCGTGGAGGAAGAGTGAAAAATCAGTTTTGGAAAAAACCCATCAGTACACCCAACCGAGATTCAAACCTCAATCTTCCAGTCATTGACAGTCTAGTGCACAGCGAGAGTAGCGCGTTAGACCACGCGGTGAGCGAAGCGGGTGATAGTGTAATTAATTGTCAAATAAACTATTATTAACACCATTTTAACAACTAATATACAACTACAGACCATTTTACAAGATAGAAAAATAGTTTTTGTAAACGTACCTAGATTTTTTTAAATTAAAATAATTTAAATTATTTATTATATAATTAATAATTTTAATTATATGATTAATTATTCCAATTATTGAGTGTGGTACTATTTTTTTTTTGTAAATATCTCGGTTGGATAATAGTTATTCATATCAAAAATGTTAAAGTACATGTAATTACATGCACACATTCCCGCCCCGTACCCCCCTCAAATATATAGCCATAGATCGGCATACAATAGAAAAATAACTGTGTTTCAAAAATAGAAAAGTTAAATACATCAACGTTTACGCCAATATCCTATAGAGAGGATCCAAATGGAAATGAAAGAAAATACTTTCAGTCAAGATTATATTAATACATTTTGTAAGGATATACTTTTTGAAGTTTTTTTACAGACACGTTTTACATTAACCGTCTCCATTTCATCATGTAAGGCAATCTTTAAGGGTTTTTTTTGTTATGAAATGTTCATGTACCTACCTACAGTCTGATTTCAATATGAAGAACCTTATCGGACAGCTAGAAAGTTACTAGACCAACATTCACGTATTCATAAATCGGTTTATTTTATCTGCAGCTGTCACATTTTATAAAAATTACTAGGACGTGTGGCAGGTAATACCTATGTTATAATAAGTTTATCCATGCTGTGCCTAAATAATATAGGCCCTACTTTTATTTAGCATCAAATCTTAGTACCCGTTTGGGTTTAACGCTTATGAACCAATTACGATAATGTTTTTACGGCTTAGGGAGGTTTTATTTAAAAGAAGTGTACCTCGATTTGCGTGGAGGAAGGTTAGTTAGACATTTTGTAAAAACCACGCTCAGTACACCTGACCAAGATTCGAACTTCGATCTCCCCATTATAGGTGGTCTGGTCTACTACTAGAGTAGTGGCTACCAAGGCGGGTAGCATTTTTTATTATTATTTTAGCACCACGTCTTACTACCCGTCCGAGCTGTACGCACTTACGCTGATGTGTAATGGCAGGGTGATTGTGAGATGAAATGAAGGACCTACAGTTTAACGTGGAATCCGAACCACGGTAGGAGGCCTGGCATTCCCCACATTTACAAGTTGTGATTAATACACGTCTTGTCAGAGATGAAGGAAGGGTTTGTCAATCAAATAAGTGTGTGCTGGGACAGAGGATTGAACCCCGGACCACAGCACAGAAGTCTGACACCTTACTCCTATACTACCAGGTAATCTATTTATTTTAAACCAATTATATGTAAAACTGCACAAGAATCTTTTGATTTCCTGTTTAATTGTGACTGTACTTATCCAATTTTAGATACTAAATTATATAATCACTAAATAAACTATATCTATTATTTGCAAGACCATATTGAGGGACTCTCCAAAGACTTTATTATTAAAAACTTGACTTTTTTTGGTTGGTTTTTGGGTTGATGACACAAAACGTGTTTGGTGACTCCATTTTCATTTCAATCAATGGGCTTTTTTTTTACATTGCATATGGGTAAATACTGATACTGATGTTTTTTGTATGATAAATATTAATATATTTGAAAGACTGTTACGAACTTTGGAAGCTGTGTATTCTCCTCTTTATTATAAACAAGGTTTACGAATACTTATTTGATTTGATTTTACCACCGCGTTTTACTACCCGTGCGGGCTATACGCATACATTAACTACGTTAATGGAATACGGATGGAGAAGGTATTATTCTTGGAGAACATCAAAATCGACTCACCTCGATGGCGTAGTTAGCTATCGCTATAATTTCGTGTTAAGCTAGACTTCTAAGGATGGGGAGATCGAGGTTCGAATCTCGGTTGGGTGTACTGGGGGTTTGTTTTCCTAAATGGTTTTCCACTCTCCCTCCACGCAAGTGTGGGTTCGCTTCCTTTAAATTAAACACTCCCTATTCCTAACTCACTAGCTTAATTAGTATTTAAGTGTATAACCCGAACGGGTAGTAAAATGCGGCGCTAAAAAAAATCAAAAGCGCGCCAGATGAAGAAACCTCGTATCAAAAGCGTACGAATATATGTATTAAATAATTAAAAACCACTTAATATGTATAACGTGGCAACATGGCAAACAGGTATTGTCAACAACCTCTTACTCTTTATTATATTGATTAGGTTAGGTTTCGTTAGGTTTATAACTGAAAATTTAATACAACTTACGATACTTGTAATTTCTGAAAAATATACATTTCTTTCGGTGTTGCCATATGGTGTTCAGATACTACAAGAAATTACGTGATTTTGATACACCTACCCTGTGCGCTTCTTATGTACTCCAAAGCATGTAAACAAATTCAGCCTTTCTGCCTCTAGTGCTTAGCCATTACTTATAGGAAATATGCCCACATTTGTGTGGACGTAAGGTGGAAAACCATTTGTAAAAATAAATAGTCTCAATACAACCGACTGAGATTCAAACCCCCGATCTCCCCGTTATCGGTTGTCGAGTCTTTTGAGACAGTCACATGTAGCTATGAAACGTAAAATTGGGTTTAGGGATACGCAACGTTGATCTCTGTGGTCTTGGGATAAAGTGCTTGCCTCTGGATCCGATATTCGTGGGTTCAAGCCTAGTCGGGGTTGACGGAATTTTCTTGAGCGATAAAAATTCTTAGCACAACTTCCTTCGGAGGGGAATTAAGCCGCTGGTCTCATGTCGATTGTGGTGTGTAAAAAACCCATGGACGGTACAGTATGTGAAAATACCCTCTCTGGAAAAATTGGTAGGCCCTTTCGCTCTCACTCATAGAAATTCTCGTGTAGTAATATAAACAGTCGAATCATAAAGTTCACGTCAAATACCTCAGATTAATAAACAAAATACACGCAAACTTCCACCAATATACAATTTATATTGTTTATTATAACATGATTAACAAAGTTAAATTATTCAATTATATATATAGCACCTATACCGTTAGTAGCATACAGTGCAAAAAGCATGTCTAAGCTACAATAGAATAATTATATGTTCATTTAAAATCCGTGAAAATGGTCTAAAAAAACATTTATTTAAAAGTTGATTTTACCTTTGTGCATACTAAATGAAAATAAGATGTAAGACTCTCCCAAAAGTTCACGCCACTATGGAAATAGATTAGTCTATGTAGCGCATTACATAATGTTAAAACAAATAATATAAAAGTTAAAAAAAAAGTTTCTGTTCTATCACCCCCGAAATTACCTGTTTCTTTTGAAACTTTAAGCCGGCCGTTTTAATTAAAGCCTGAAAAGAAAAATTACTCCTGTAATGTGAATTCTTTTTACGTGCAAATATTTACATAAAACTTTCTTCTTCGTTTACACAATTTGTATAAGGACTGAGCAAATATACTAATTTATGTTAATTGGATGGTAATATTTCTTCTCACCTAACCTTACCGAATGGAAAACTCAGAAAAAAAAGTGGATTATTCTAGATTCCGGGAGAATTAGGCGATAGATTATCACGCATGACTTTGGTACACTAGAACTTAATAAAGTTGTTTTTAAAATACAGGACGTATTATTTCCATGTCTTAAGACACGCCAATTAACTAAACAAACAAAAGTAAACATTTCTTAGCACAACTAGAAGAAAAAATCTTGTAAAATTAAGGCCCCGCCCAAAATCAAGCCATTGTTAACTTTTAGTTTGACTGACTTGCTGTAACATTTGACACAAAATGTATGTACTATTTTAGTAAACATATGCTTGTAATAGTGTAGCAAGAAGTTACGGGTACACGTATAGTATGTCTTGTTCTGACTCAGAACTCAAGGGTTCGATCAAAACCCATTTCATTATGAGTCACTTATACACGATTTAATTTCCAGTAATATTTTCAATCGAATATTGATGCATAACTTTAAAATATAGGTCTACCGCCCTCTTTCTGTTATTTAATTCTATATAAATTAAGCTGTTGGGTGCAGGAGTTGAATGAATTAATATTAATAATGTTGATGAATTAATATTACTAGTGTCGATATAATTTTAAAACTTTTTCTTGCACCTCGTCTTACTAT
Organism: Timema shepardi; assembly: GCA_902151425.1. Classification (NCBI taxonomy): domain Eukaryota; kingdom Metazoa; phylum Arthropoda; class Insecta; order Phasmatodea; family Timematidae; genus Timema; species Timema shepardi. The sequence goes on from CABFVX010001074.1 coordinate 133,600, forward strand.
TCATCCAAGCTATCCACATAAAGGGATGGGAAAGCTATAATTTAGATGGCAAGTACCCGAAATTGCATGAAGAGAGATTGAGGAATCATTAATTAAATACTACCCTCATTACACACAGCTGGGATTCTTCTTCGCCGGTAAAAAAAAAAAGACAAGTTTGTTCACGTAACCACTAATAGGGTCGAATTGTATTTTTAAAAGTGTCTTTATGGTTTATTTAAATGATTTATTTTGTCCTTAAAAATAAATAAAAATATACTCGAGTCTAAATTATGTATAAATTACTATAGTTTTATTTTCATCTAAATTATTGGGTGTTGATTAAGTATTAAATTACACTAAACTTGGCTTTCAAATTGTTTACACGCCTTTAGTACGTTGAAATAAGTTTGAAATTTGAGAAATCTTTATAAAACACTTGAAAGTTGTCGAGCTTGTAAAAGAAAATTAAATTTGAAGCTAACAAAGAAAGAGGATATTTTAAATAAAGTCCAGGACTTACTTAACAAGCTGAACTCCCCTCTGCTTCCCTCCACTGTACTATGTAATCTGTACAGGAACTTTGAACTAGGGGAAGCTAATTAGACTTGCTCTCTGCGATCCATCAACCACCGAGTAAATAGGTTCTGAATATATTAATTAATACCTTAGGAAAACCCCGCATTTCTAGGATGTTTGCCAAATTATAGATAATTATACCTATATCTCAAGGTAGCTCCATTAAAACACTTCGCCTAATCATTCTTCTACACTTTACCATTTCGAATCCCGGTGAAATCATGGTGAGATAAATAAGTTGGACTTTAATTAATTTTTGTCCACTATAGGTGAGGCACACATAATTTTTTTATATAGCCATTAAAGGTGACCTGGTAGTCTAGGGTTAAGGTGTCAGACTTCTGTACTGGGTGTCCGGGGTTAAATCCACGGTCCCGGCACAGATTTATCTGATTGCCAAACACTTCCTTCACCTCTGACAAGACGTGTATCAATCACAACTTGTGAATGTGAGGAATGCCAGGCCTCCACCGTGGTTCGGATTCCACGTTAGCCTGTAGGTCCTGCATTTCATCTCACAATCACCCTACCATTACACATTAGCGTAAGTACGTACAACCCGAACGGGTAGTAAGACGCGGTGATAATAGTAATAATAATAATATAACCATTAAATTTTGTTCATGACTGTAAAAATACACAATATTTAGATTTTTGCCTTTTGTCTCCCCGTCAAAGTTATCCGAATAATTATGCTAATTAGGTAGGTATGAAGATTGCAGCATTCAAGGTGGGCTCTTAGGAAACGTGATAAAAGTGCTGTGTTTGTGTAGTTTTTATAGCATCACATCTTTTGGTTCAAAATAGAAAAAAAAAATCTCCAGTAGAAACTTAAGATTAATTTTCTTCACATATTAATATCTGTTAAGGGTGTCTTGGAATTTAATGACAGCTTTTTATATTTATTTAAAAGGTTTCTCATTTAATTCTGCTATGCTCATAATGTATATTAAACAACTGTTTATATAAACATTTGAGATAAATTAAACTCTATATGTTTTACTGTAGAAATATTTAATTTGTTTTAGCCAAAAAAGTAAACTATAAAAACTGTGAAAATACCTTTCCTTGCGTGACTTACACTCCCATCTTAATAGAAATGGTCTTCATTTTTGCTGATAACTATTTAAGTAACTAATTTTTAATAATTATCTGAATTTATTATTATTATTATTATTATTATTATTATTATTAGCACCGCGTCTTACTACTCGTTCGGGTTGTACGCACTTAAGCTAATGTGTAATGGTAGGGTGATTGTGAGATGAAATGGAGGACCTACAGTTTAACGTGGAATCCGAAACATGGTAAAGGCATTCCCCACATTCACGAGTTTTGGTTAGTACATATCTTGTCAGAGGTGAAGGAATGGTTTGGTAATCAGATAAATCTGTGCCGAGACCTAGTATTGAACCCCGGACCACAGCACATAAGTCTGACACCTTACCGTTAGATCACCAGGTCACCCTTGCCTGAACTTGAACAATGTTTTTTCAATCCTATTTTGTTATCTGTAAGTTTTACAACCTTTTTTTAAACGTTTTTTCCTGTATAGACTTATTATCACCTAATAGGTTGCTAAATTGATGATGAATTTAATTATTATATGTGTAATGTTCATAATTTGACAATATGTTATTTCCAAAAGTTAACCTAAATATACATGTTGATCTGCAACTTCAATTTATTCCATCAATTAACTTAATAAATTTATGAATCAATTCTGTCTATATATTCTTGATCAATATAGTTAAGTCTTAAATTCTAATTCTAATTCACTCCTTACTTTCAACTTGTTTTGAATGTTTCCTAAAATGTTACTTTTTAATAGCTTTGATACATTTTCCAAGTATTTGAAACCCTTTCTACCGGTCACTGGTAAACCGGTAGAAAAGCGACTGACTACTCTGCCCACATATGTGCTAAAATGTGGTAAGACAACCACAAAATTACTTATTATAAAATTATAGAATTTTCTTAGACTTGAAATGATCATAAATTTTTAATTTAGCACCACGTCTTACTATCCGTTCGGGTTATACGTTTAAGTACTAATTACTATAAGAGGCTAGGAATTGGGAAAGTTAATTATAGAGAAAATGAACCCGCATTTGCATAGAGGGAGAGTGGAAAACCATTTAGGGAAAATCAACCCCAGTTCACCCAAGTGAAATTAGAACCTCGATCTCCCCGTCCCCGGCAGTCTAGCTCAACATGAAACTAGCGCGTTAGCTAACGACGCTACCAAGGCGGGTAATTTAGAAGCAGTATTCATGAATTTTCGTAGAGGGAACATATAAACCCATTTGGGGAAAACCACCCTTAGTACACCCATCTGGAATTGGAACCTCGATGGCCCCGTCATCAGCAGTTCAGTCTATTGAAATAGGTACATAATCCTTAGACCAGGGTTTTCTAACTGGCAGCCCAGCGGCCACATGCGGCCCACGATACCTTTATTTTCTACCCACCAATTTTCTTGTAAAAGTAGTCTACTGTAGTAAAATTGATATTTTTTTGCCGAGAGAAGTTAAGTCTTTACTTTCGTGGGAAAAAACTCATGAATGCTTCAACTGATGTTTATGTTTAATTCTTTCTTTAAGGTGAAATGCAAAGGGACGCGAAAAAAGACCAATGAAACAATTTTTTTGTGGCAAAACCTTTTTTGGCTATAACAAATAAAATAATTATCCATTAGAAACACAGAATTTAATTTTCTTCACTTGGTGATATCGACATTTTATGAATATCTGTCATGAGCATAGTGGCATTAGATGAGAAACATTTTAAATAAAGAGAAAAAGTTGTCATAACATTCCATGACACCCTTGACAAATATTCAAGAAATTTTGATGTCACCATGTGAATAAAATCAAATTCTATGTTTGTACTGTAGCAATATTTTATTTATATCAGCAAAAAAAATGTTTTGCCATAAAAACTGCAAAAACACCGCATTTTTCTAGCAACCCTTTCCATCTCACCATAAATATGTTGTATTATATTGACGTTTCAAGGATAGTAGCCTAAATTTTAGTCGGATAATTCGTTTAAATTAAACATGTTTAAATTACCACATTTTTTTTTCATTTACAATAGCAACAATGTGTGTCCAAAATAAATTTAAGATTAATATAAAAATATATGCGACCACCTTTGTGGTCTAGTGGTCAGTTCTTTGATACAGGGGTCCCAGATACGAACCCCGGTGCTTCCGAAATTTATCTGTGAAGCAGTAGGTTTGGAAAGGGGTCAAACTCAGTCTAGTGAGGATAAATGAGGTGCTACTTAAATAAATTAGTAGTATATCCAGTTTATAAGACAGAGATTAATGACTGGAGTGTTCGTCATGTCGACCACATGACAACCTCACATCCGCGAATGTTTGGACGATCATCACTAGCTGTGAATGCAGCTTGGTCTTTAAAACTCGCTTGTGAACTCGCAACATTCGTTGAGTTTTAAAAATACTTGTCTAAAGGTAGTGTAGTAAACTATTTTTTAGGAATGATGTGTTTTCAAAATACATTTTAATATTATTATAAAAATATATGTATAAAGGCTATGGAGTAGTTTTTGTATAATTTTATAAAAATTATCTCATCACTAGACTCACTAAACTATATAACTTGATAAAAAAAATTAGCTCATCACTAGACTCGTGGATTCAATTGCAGCCCTCGGGCGTGCTTTAGACCACTCTACCACCAAGGGGTGTACTTATTAATATTATTTAATACTCAACTTGATTAAAAAGTGAACTTGGAAGTATATTTAGGGTTTATTTTCATTCACTAATTTAACATTACCCACTGCGGTGGCCGTATGGTCTGACGCGCTAATCTTGTGTTGGACTAGACTGCCTAAGATGGGTAGTTCCGCATCAGATCCCAGTCGGGTGCACTGAAAGGGGTTTCTCCTAAATAATTTTCCATTCTCCCTCCGCGTAAATGAGTCTGCACTTCTTCTGAATTAAATCTTATTAATACATAACACATTTGTGTAATTAGTACATAGGCCTATCATCCGAACTGTTAGTAAGAAGCGGTGCTAAATTAACTTAAAATTAATCAAATTTAGGGCGACTCAAATAGACAAAATACTCGTGCCTAGATCTAGGAGTTTTACTGTATGAACGTAAACCAAACTCATAAATTAATAGTTAATTATTTTATTAAAAAAATCATTACACAACCTTTTTTTGTATCTTGTTAATTAACTTCAGAAAAAGGATTTTTTTTCTCTGTAAAATAATGTATGTATCAGAAAGCCTTTGTCTTGAGATTTTATTTTATTTTAAATCATAAAATAAAAAACTCATTATATTTCACTGGGGTTTGAAACAGGTTCCTTACTTTTCTGTGTTTGGTCAAAAACACGTTTGCCACTGAGCCAGGTGTACCGGTATCTTTTTTTTTTAGCACGTATTACTACCCGCTCGGGTTATACGCTTATGCACTAATTAAGCTATTGATTTTGGGGATTAAGAAAATTATATTTATAAGAAATGTACCTGCATTAGCGTGGAGGGTGAGTGGAAAACCATTTCGGACAAAACCCACCCTCAGTACATCGGATTGAGATTTGAACCTGTCTCCCCGTCATCGGCAGCCTAGTCCATACCGAGAGTAGCGCGTTGGACCACGCGGACACCGAAGTGGGTATGTGTGCTGGTATAGTTTATTGCGTCTTGGGCGAGGGGGAAGGGTTTTGAACTCAGGGCGGGTGTGCGTGCAGGCGTGCATGTGGAGGGTGTGCGGTGGTGGTTACCGGTCGCGATAAGACTACACCACCGCCACCCTCTTCCCTTTTTTTCCCCCTCCCCTTTTCTCTCCCTCCCCCCTTCTCATGGATCAATACAGAAACCGGGGTGGTGGATTGTGTGTACTGCGTCGCCGGGCCTATAGGGCCTGGGTCTATCAACCTTCCTTCCTCTTGCCTCTCTCCTTCACTTCCCCTTCTCCGTTAATAAAGGTATCGAAGTGTATTGTTTTATGACTCAACTCAACTCTTGCCATTTACTGAAATTAATGTTTCAATGCTACGGAGGGATTTAAATATGGCATTTAATAATACAATAGAACTCAATGGTTTACAAACCTTTCATCATTTAGAACAAATCGGACTTTTATTTTGGTCTCGCAAATCGAATATAAAAAATGAAATGGTACGGCGTACCACACAGACTTTATCATCTCACATTTATCTTAAAATATACATTTACTAAAAACTCGTAAGGTTTGCTACATGAAATCATTGTTATACCCATTGTTGTAGAAACGCTACACCAAAAATCATAAAGGAAATCAAATACAGTTACTTGCTTACTCTATGGCTTTAGGAACTAGGATCACTGTTACCGAAAAAGTGAGAAAAGAGAAACATCTTTGTCCAGCAAAGAACATAAGAATCAAATTAATTTTCAATCCCGAATATTAAAAAGTATATACATTTGCTTATAGTTAAGAAACTAGGCCTATTGGTTTATTAAAAATATATTTCAAATAAAAGATTTTTATCTTTAATAGTAGTACCACTTTACAGTGATGAGATATCTCAAAAGTTGTGGAGAAATTATGGAAATTGGAAAATTTTCCCCATTTAAAGTTCCCTCAAAGTCATTTTCATAAGAAAATTAGAATTTCAATTATATCTCTATTATAATAAAAAGTGTCTAAATATAATTGTTCGAGCGAATTTTGAGAAAATCGTCTTTTTCTATTTTTTCTCTTCAGTAAGCTACCCTTAATTTTAGGGTTGTATATCTGATTTCAAAAATCCCTTGGTAGGACCTTATGAAAACTCCAGATACCAAGTTTTAGTTCACTCGATAACATAGTTTCAGCTCTATCCCGAGGTCACAGACAAGGAAATAACTTCTCTGTGCCCGAGGTACAGGTATACGGATAGACAGACAGACATCAGTGCGAAAACAACTTTTTTTGTTTCAAGGCTTCATGAAACGTCGACATTTATCAAAATCTCAAGTTAGATCTTTTTAACGATCACAATACTTTCCCTCCGAGGTGTCGTTAGAAAGTAAAGAGAGTGGTTTCAGTCTTCATTCATCTTCTTCTTAAGTCAACAACTCAAATTTTTGTTTTATTTATATCTATCCAGCGTTAGCCATACACTCAGCCCTTCAACTAGTTAGTGCTGCCTTCACCATCTGGTAAAAGTCACATGTACCCCAGGAGAGTTTATAAAGTGTGGTGGCTTCCCATTGCCTGCCTTCGACACTGAATTTTTACGAACGAACAATAAAGTGTGTACTAATTTTGACCTAAATATATTTCCACATATTTTCCAAAGTTCTTTTACGTGTCACGATCGATAGAGACCTAATAATATACTTCTCTTCTGAAGGAAGCTGTTCTATGAAATCTTATCTCTCGAGAAAAATCCATCAACCTCGGCTAGATTTGAACCCATGAAAATTGGTTGCTTAACTGAGCACTTTATCCCAAGACTTTTGAGGGTCGACTAGTACCCATTATAAAGTTTAAATTGACGTGATGAATGATAAATATAGTTGGTGACCTGGTGGTCTAGAGATAAGGTGTCAGACTTCTATGCTGGTGGCCGGGGTTCAATCCTCGGTCCCGGCATAGATTTATCTGATTACCAAACCCTTCCTCCACCTCTGACAAGACATCTTGTGAATGTGGGGAATGCCAGGCCTCCACCGTGGTTCGGATTCCACGTTAAACTGTAGGTCCTCCATTTCATCTCACAATCACCCTATAATTTACACATTAGCGTAAGTGCGTATAACCCAAACGGGTAGTAAGACGTGGTGTTAATAATAATAATAATAATAAATATAGTAGAATTTAGTACAAAATAGAGACGTTGAATCTTTTATATGATGTATCTCCCATCACATCTTCATAAAAAAAACACAAAGCAATGACTCATCCACTACAAAATCATTCCAAAACAGCAATTTAAAATAAGTATTGTATAGCTCAACTACGGCACGATAGAGATCGTCTTCATCTTATATATAAAATTCTCGTGTCACAATGTTCGTTCCCGTACTCCTCCGAAACGGCTTGACCGATTCTCATGAAATTTTGTGAGCATATTGAGTAGGTCTGAGAATCGGCCAACATCTATTTTTCATACCCCTTAGTGATAAGGGTTGTCCACCCTTAACATTTTTCTATAATTTTTAGACATTTTTT
>CABFVX010001074.1:141587-156711 GCA_902151425.1 Timema shepardi
GGGGGGAGGGGGGGGGTTGTCAAGCTTATATAATTATTATACTACAGTGGTTTACGGGCAACGCCTTGCGGGACTGCTAGTCTGTGTATAGATTCCTAAAATATACAACATATTGAACTGTTCTTATTTGTTATTGTTTTATATGGCATCGTGGGCACTATTTATGAATTTGTAAGGTGTATGCTAAAATAATCTTATAAATAAATTATAAAAATGTTATTTTAAGAAAATCTTTCTCAACATTGAGTTAATTATAATAATTTTAGTTGAGTTATGAAACTAAGTAATCACTACTCAATAAACTCGAAAAAATTTAATCCATTACAATATTTTAAATTACAGGAGTGTGGAGATGAAGCGTACACAAAATAATAACCATGTTTTATTTCGAGTGCATATGTTTCGGGAAAAAAACCAACTGATTATTGTTTATTTATTTCATACGTTGGAAACTTTGATGTTTTCATATTTCACATATTAATATTTATACTAGAATTATTTTTAATTTATTTGTATACAGAAAACCGAACAAAATAAGATTATTTTTTTAAAAAAGTTTAGAGCTTCAATTGACTACACAGTACACACATACAGGAGAAAGTGCTGCAAAAAAGTGAACAGCTCAGCCTATCGTCCGTTGAAGGCTACGCGGACATTATCGAACGATGTCAATTCCAATATAAAAAAAAAAATTACGTGTTCCCTCAAAAACTTCGAGCGCGTTTTTAGGTATATATTTGTTGGACAGACAAAGGAGCTTCGCTCGAGGCTATTATTATTATTATTATTATTATTATTATTATTATTAAGCAGCATGGCTGACTCACTGACATTAATGTTTACCCACTTTCAGATGAGCTAGAAACTTGAAATTAGGCAAACTTATATAGCTTTTAGCCTGTATCCGACGGGGAAATACCCAAACATTAATTTTTTTATTATTTAACTTACGAAAAAGAATTCAAAATGATGGAGCAACTTTAAAGTTGGCGCATCCCTTTCTTTGGGGGTCTCTTGCGCCTAAACGGTAATTTCTATCAAAACACGGCTCTGGGATTACATTAGTTTACATCCACTTGCAAAGAAAGCTCACGGGGGATTCCCCAACGAGCAAAGCGAGTATAAGATATTGTTTCATCCGTCGCTAGTCGCGATTAACTTTTATCTTTCATATTTATGTTACGCATCTTGTTTTGCGACGCGCCCAGTTTGGTACAACTCTTTTAACTCAGTCGATATCGTGTCTTTCTACTGTGCTATATGTCCTGGGTTTAATTCCCGGCATGGCCTTATTGTTTCTAATTAATGAAATAAGTGTTTTCTCTTTCACACTGATGACTTCAAAGCTTTGGGGCAGGATGTTGTGCCTGTTCTAGACTTGAGATAGTTTATAGGTCGTGTACAAACATAATCAAACCGTTTATCGTTAAATATCTCTAATAAATTAAATGAAAAGATTAGATTTTAAAATATTAATTTTAATGGTTTGATATTTTTTAGTGTATTACATGAGTCGTAATGATTTTTTTTAACCATCCATACCTTAATAACACGTCCAACTATGTATATATATTGCTCTTAAACTTATTAAAAATTTAATCCTGCGTACTGGTGAAAAAAAAGGGAAGATTTTGTCTTAACCTAAAATTTCAACTTATAAAATATGCCATGACTACTAGCTCCGTAGAAGGAAGGTCAACTTCTGAAAGGTATCACCATGGTTATATTTCAATAAAGTAAATTGTTATCAATAATGGCAGATTTTTTTTCTAAAAAAAAGATTTACCTATGGATATTAGAACAGGTAAAAAAGCCTTTCAGACATATCTTCATACCACAGACAGGATATACCTATGTTAATATTTGACTTTGTTAGGAAGAACAGTATCTGTTTGTTATTAAAGTTAATAAAATTTGTTTAATATAACCATACATCAAGTCTAATGTTATCTGCAGCTGTCATTTTTTTATATATATTATTAATACCTATAAAATAATACAAATAATATAGTAAAATTTTATCAATGATGGCAACGAAGACGTATGTTTGAATTTTCTAAACTGTTATTCCAACCAAAATCAGGATATATGTTTTATCTGTGAGTCAGACGGAATCTTAAGGTTTTAGACCACTCGGCCATCTCTGTGGGGGATTCATTTGTTTGAAAACTAAGGTAAGACAAAAAGAAGGTATCTCCTCCTACAGCAGAGCTACTTGTTGGTGAGGTCTCGAATCGACGCAATGCGTCTTCATTTCTTTATGCAATATAAAAAACATGCACTGCTATGTGACCTCATCTCTAGCAGTTCTTTATTATTATTATTATTATTATTATCAGCACTGCGTCTTACTACCCATTCGGGTTATACGCACTTACGCTAATGTGTAATGGTAGGGTGATTGTGAGAGGAAATGGAGGACCTACAGTTTAACGAGGGATCCGAACCACGATGGAGGCCTGGCATTCCTCACATTCACAAGATGTCTTGTCAGAGGTGAAGGAAGGGTTTGGTAATCAGATAAATCTATGCCGGGACCGAGGATTGAACCCCGGCCGCCAGCACAGAAGTCTGACACCTTACTCCTAGACCGCCAGGTCACCTCAGTTCTTAATTAAACTTTTAGTAAGTACCTTATATATATATATATATATATATATATTAGTAAATAAATTAATATAAGCTCTCTAAAACTGACATAAAACATAATAACAAAAATATATATGTAGGCTAATATTTATTTTAGTTCATTTATCCATTATTATGGAAATTATGTTTATGGGCTCTCAAGTGAGGTTTGAATTATTCTTAAAGTTTGTGTTTTGTTTGAAAGCCATTTGCTCCATTGTTATGGATCTTCTTTTCTATTTGCAATGTTATTTAAAATATAACATCACATTTATTGATATTTAAATAATGTGTTATTAATTTTCCAATGAACTTCATTATATATTTTAAATTGGTTTTATAACAATGAAAACGTTAATGAAAAGTCCCAAGCACTATTTATTTTATAACAAAAGTGTGTTAATCAAAAGAGCACAAATAGCTTACCCGACCAAAAACAGATAACTAAAATGTTGAAAATCATTCAAAATTTTCATTTAACAGCTTTAAAATAGGAGTGCAGGGGACGCGAGAAAAGACTGATGTTTTTTTGCAGTAAGTTATTATAGCAAAATATTGTTATGCTAAAATAAATCAATTAGTGCTCCAGTAGCAGCATAAAGTTTAATTTTCTTCACATGATGATATTAAATGTTCTTGAATATCTGTCATGAGCATATCAGCATTAGACGAGGAACCTTTTAAATGAAGAGAAAAATTTATCAGTACAATTATAAGATAACCTTCATAGATATTCAACAACTATTTTGATTATTATGTCGAAAATATTAAACTCTGTTACTACTGGAAAATTATCTCATTTATTTTGATAAAAAAAGTATTGATATAAAAAATGGCAAAAACACTTTCCTTTTATCACGTCTCCAACACTTCCACCTTAAGCCCACATCGACGGTAGCGTTGACTAAACTTTAAGCTCGTCTATTCTAGCTTAAGGGTGAAGGGGATATTGGTGATTGACGGATGGTTGATTTTTTTTAAAAAGTTTTCCATTCTTCCTTCACGCACATGTTCATTCCTTTCTTCTAATATCTACTTTCTTTATCCCTATACCATTAGCCATACATATATCCTGTATGGGGAAATAAGAGATGGTTCAAAACAAAAACAAAAGTTTCAAATACAGATTAAAACATTTTAATATCTTGTTATAATAATTTATGCCAAATATTGTAATGATGCTAAAAAATATTGAGATTAATTTTCTTTAAAAATTTATTTTTAGCATCTTTTTTTTGGTAAGATTAAATAAAGCGGATTACTAGTAGTATAGCCTACCAACCACCTGGGAATACACTCGAAGCCTTTTCAAAAACTCTTTAGAATGGTATTACTAGTATGAACCACCGCCAAGCTCGCAAGCGGCTTTCATCGTCTTATTAGAATAAGCTTACTTGAGCCTTTAGAAATTTTCTCAACCGTAAGGGCGAATCATAACGCTACATAAGCAACAAAAAAAAAATATATGTGAAACAGAATACATACTTAATGGAGTGTTTCCGAAAAGATAGAATATTCTAGAGGAATACAGAGAATTTCAAATAGAACAAACAATTGATTTTGAGTTGACGAAAGTGTATGATTCCTATAACAATAGAATGGAATATTATATTATTTATGGAAACTAAATAGATTAGTGTTAGAGGGCCCCCTCTTAAAAGTAACAAGCGTTATAGATACAAACACAAAGGAAAAATTCAAATCGAACAAAGCTTATACACCATATAGAATTCATTCAAACGAGCCAAGACTATTGAAAATGTTTTATTATGAATGGAAAACGCTACTTTAATATAATGAATATATCTTATAATATGTAATTATATAAATAGAATTACGTGACATCGAAATTACTACAAAGTACTTTATTTTCTAGTAGCCTATCGTTTTAGAAATTAAAATGATAAAAAGTGTCCTAACTTTCACATATATGTTCACACACTTGCGATGTCGTTATGTGTTGATAATTAGTAATATGGCTATGTTACGTTACTAGGATGGGCTTTCAACGAGATTTGTTCAGGAGATTTTCTTAAGTGAGTTGACAAGAAGAGTAGCACAGAGGCGTTTCAAAGATGAGTTGCTAAGTAGCGTTTAAAATGTAAGCTACTAATGAGTGTGGCTTAGGAACGTTTATGAGGTAGGTTGCCAATGTCCGTAACTAAGGAGCGTTTCTAAGGTGCGTTATCAAGGAGAGTAGCTAATGGACATATTTAAAAAAATTGATAAAATGATATGCTAAAGAGATTAGCTAAAGAGCGTTTCTTATATACGTTGTCAATGAGAGTAGCTAAGTAGTGTTTCTAAGTGACGTTGTTGATGGCCGTATTCAAAGATTATATTTAAGAAGAGTGTCTTATATGAGTTGACAGTTAAAATGACTAAATAACGTTTCTAAGTTGCATTCTTAATTACCGTAACCAAAGATAATATTTAAGGAGAGTTTTTAACGTGATTTGACAATGAAAGTAGCTAAATAATGTAACGTTGCTAAATACCGTAGCTAAATATAATATTTAATTGGCGTTTCTAACGTATATTATCGAACATTAGTTCCTTTTTTTTTGCCAAATATTTATTTTGTCATAAAAACTGAAAAAATATGGGTAGTGAAAAGAAAGGCATTTGAAAAAACTTTATAAATCAGGGTGAAAAGTAATGTTCAGTTTCATTTAGGTTAAAAACAAAACAAAATATTCAAAAACCTTGAAGATTATTATGTATAGAAAATTAAACTAAATGTATCTATACCCTAATTTTTATAGGAAGCTCTCATTCGACCACTAACATTTATTGAACGTCAGTAAAATCTGGAATCGTAGGAATATCAAAAGCTTCCAATATTATCTACTTCTAGATTACCGTTTAGTTTAGTTTAAAATTGTTAATTATCTTTTTTTTTAGCACTACGTCTTACTAAATAATGTTTTTATAATAATTTGTTTATTTCCAAATCAACAATACAGCATGTAACCTCTTGGGCTATACACATATTTACTGACTACGCTAATGTATTTAAGATGAGGAATGTTGAACTTATAATAAGTGGGTTTGGAAAGTGGAAAACCAGTACACCCGACTGGGATTCATAACCCCCGACCCCACCTCACCTCCTCCCGGTATCGGCAGTCAAGTTTGTTGTGAGAGTCACGTCTTAGACAATAATGCCACTAAATGGGGTCATTGGTAATTAAACGGGATAAGAATGTAAATAAAATAATAATATTTATCACCGCGTCTTACTACCCGTTCGGGTTATACTCTTTAAGTACTAATTACGCTAATGGATTAGGAATTGGGAAGGTTGAATTAGAGGAAGTGAACCCACATTTGCGTAGAGGGAGAGTGGAAAACCATTTAGGAAAAACAACCCCCAGTTCACCCGACCGAGATTCGAACCCCGTCCTCAGCAGTCGAGCTCAACACGACAAGCGCGTTAGCCAACTACGACACAGAGGCGGGTAATGTAAATAAAATTCCCCCCATATTTTCCCCAGGCAAACATAAGTTTCTTATAAAAATCAGACTTTACACGAGCAATAATACATTTTTTATTTCTACAAAAAAAAATTTTTTTTGTTATTTTAAAAATAAACCTTGCAAAAATACAGATCTTAGCTCACATTCCCTTTTATCACATCTTAACAGTCCATTTTTTATGTCTGGTGCTCATTTATAGCCCATTCTCTCATGGTCCTGGTTAACACAAGAAGGACTGATCCGGTAATTTGACCAGAACCTCCTTTAAATGACCGCAGGCTGAATATAATTCGTCGCAAGGTAGAGGGCGTACCGTGAACATGTGTGACGCACTTCAGCGGTGAACAGGAGGCAAAGAAACAATGAAAGCATTTAATATAAACATATGCCCCATTTGATATTGTTTCAGAGTTAGAGAAAAGTGGCTTTCTGCTTAACGGTGCACCGCCACATTCTAGCTGAATAGCCAGAAAATTTCTTGAATGAACGATTTCCTAGTGTTTAACCCAAATGTGTTGTAGGATTCATTTTTATTTATTTATTTGAGATATTTAACGTAGACTCTCTGAACCGACCGGATTACACCAGCATACAATAATTTATGTGAGTGAGAGAGAAAGGGATTACCAATTTTGCCGGCAAATGTATTTTCAAAAAAATAATCCTACAGGTTTCTTTTACATGCCACAATTGACATGGGATCAACGCCCTTAATTTACCTCCGTAGTAAGTTGTGCTAAGAATTTTTATCTCTCAATAAGAAATCCGTCAATTTTGGATGGGATTGAACCCACGAACATAATAATAAAAAGATTCGGGGATTAGAAAAAAAAATTCTAATAACTGTATAGGTTGTGCAAGACCTACTTGCTGAACTGCGCGCTCATCACACTTAAAATTTGTTAGATTTATTTTAAAGACACTTGAACCATATTGTTTATCCAACAGCCATTGCCAAAGATGAAATATTACGTCAACGTATACAAGATAGCTGCCAACAAATCCGACAAACACCTGGTATTTTTTGAAGGAGTGATGCGTTCCACGACAATACGACTGCAGGATTGCATTTTAGGCTGAAAGTATTCTCTATTCACAGAAGAACTACTCTCTGAAAGGTCTTTTTTTCTACCAATACCCTACTACATAATAGATTTCTGATAGGGATATAAAGGCCTTTCAGAAAACAATTCCTACGCTGAACAGACTTTAGCCATCTTGAGCATTCCCTGTAATGTTAAGATACTCCACATCACTAAAGTACAAACATGACTAGTGCTTGGAAACAAAGTCAAATGGGACATATGTCTATATTATATGTATTTATTGTTTTTGTGTCTCCTGTACTTTGCTGGAGTGTTACGGTACATTCTGTGTATTTATTGACTTTAATCAACTTTCGTGACACCCGCTTAGATCCAACGTGCTACTATCGCAGTAGAGTAGACTTCCGATAACGGGGAGATCGAGGTTTAAAACTAGGTCGGGTGTATTGAGGGTGGTTTTCCAAAATTGTTTCCCACTTTCCCTCAACGCAAATATGGGTACACTTCCTCTAACTATAACCTTTATTATTATTATTGTTATTATTACAACCACGTCTTACTACCCGTTCGGGTTATACGAACTTACTCCAATGTGTAATGTTAGGGTGATTGTGAGATGAAATGGAGAACCTACAGTTTATTGTGGAATCCGAACCATGGTGAAGGCCTGGTATTCCCCACATTCACAAGTTGTGATTTATACACGTCTTGCCAGAGGTGAAGGAAGGGTTTGGTGATCAGCTAAATCTGTGCCGGTACCGAGGATTGAACCCTTAACCCCCAGAACAGAAGTCCGACACCTCACCCCTAGAGCACCAGGTCACCAACTTTAACCTTCATAATCTCTAAAAACCATTGACGTAATTATTATATAAGCGGAGAGCTCCAACGGGTAGTAAAACATTGTGCCAAAATAAAATAGTTACTAAGGTTTCCTGAACAGATATAATGTTTAATAACTTTTTTAATAAATTTACTAGCCCTCACCCCCTCTCCCTCTCTCATGAAGGAGTATAAGCGGTCTATTTGGTCGGTAATGCCTGTTGTAGTTTCTCACGTTTCAAAAGTGCGACAGTGTTTTTGTTACATTCTCCCTGTTTATTTTTTATTTATTTTTTATTCCATAGCCCACTACACTATTTACTAAGATTTATTGCTTTCTGACCTTCACTCTTTTCGCAATTTCCAACCGATATTTTTAGAAATAGATTGTTTGAAGCTGTGTTTATTGCCGACGTTTCTATTTCTGATGTCATAATGTCAGGTTTTGTTATAACAAACGAGTATAAATGTACATGTGGCGCATAAGCCAACTACCCAGTCGCAGATGGCTGCGTTATCTGATAGCTCGTGATATTAGAAATCACACATTTGTAGCCGGAGATTTCCCTAAGTCCATCATACACTCTCTGCCTTAAAATATGAGTGAAGAATGACCCTGAGCATGGGACGAATCCTGGATATCTCAGTGGTTAGATCAATGGCGTAATAAGCCAAAAGTCCCTGGCTCGATTCCCGTGTCCAGGTGTCATTTTTCAATTTTCAGAATATGATATCTTTGTGGAGTGATCCCTCATTAAATGCATACATAATAGCTTGAACTATTTTATTCTTAATGTTCTTAAAGGTTTATTAAATTCAAAATGCTGATTTTATTTGATTTTATTAGCTAGGGAAAGTTTTGGTTTAGTAGAAGTGAAAGCAAAACCTAAAATCATATACACTCCGGTAAAATTAGTTTAGTTATAAAAAAAAGGCATATATGAAATAAAAATGCTACCGGTCCAAGAGACTGGTTAGCTTACTTCTAGGTTGGCAGTAAACCCCTGTCCTTCTAGGGTCAAACGCTTCGTAGTTTAGTTTCACTCCCTTAATTCACGATTTAGAATGAAAGAGAGAATGAGGGCTCTTGCCATATTAAACTTCCTCTCGCTCCCGCAAATGAATCAGAGAGTCTCTTGTTAAAACCTCATTGCGTGCGGCTTACAAGTCAGCTACTGGACGATCACGCACAAATGGGGTGATGGGCGTGCGTGTGGTCACTTTCCCTTTCTCACCCTTCAACATAAACACCCCTCCCCCCCTATCACTACCACCACCTTTTCCCAATAAAGAAGAAGGGGATACACTTTCTTCGCGAATTCATAGATTTTTACCCGCTACGTTGACCTCATGGTTTAAGGCGTTAGTCACTCTCGCGGTAGACAGGACTGACGATGATGAGAAGAACGAGGTTTGAATCCTTGTCGGATGTACCGAGTGTATTTTTTCTTATAGAAGGTTTGTCACTCTTTCTTCTTGCAAATTCGGATACATTTGCTCTAAATTCAACCTTCCTCATCTATAATAGGTTAGAGTAATTAGTACATATACGTACAACCCAGACGGGTATTATGACGCGATACTTTTAAAAAAGGAGAATCGAATGGGTGGATAAAGGAAACCGGAGAAAATTGAGAACGCAAAAGAGGAAGAAACCTCATATCAAATGCGTAGAAAAATGATAACCAAAAGCGCACAGGAAAAAAATACCTGCATAAATGTGGACTCACACGTTTACCGAAAAACAGAGCAAAACATAAAAGTTTTCACGTGATAAGCTGTAAACCAATCTTAGCATTTCAGCCGCATTAGCTTCGGTTTGTTTTGAAATAACGTCATCCTTCCTTTTTATGCGCGACGTCAACTTGGGATACCAAATGACATTTCCAAAACCACTTCGTTCAATCAGTGCGCATCGTTCACAAAGCGAAATACTAGCATACAGCTGCATCTATTGTCATCAAATTAATTGAAATAACTCGTTAAATTGGAAATTTGTGAATCATTCTAATTATGTTTAGACACAATACAATAATTGTAAGCATCCATTCTGATAATAATCTCAGTGATCTCTCTATTCACTAGAAAATAAAACATGTTGGTAGTTAGTTTTGCAATGAATCATGAGTCAACATTATATTTTTATGCTAGCATATAGTACTGTAATTGTTATGACATTCAAGCAGATTCCGCCTTGTATTTTCAGCGAGCGTGTGAATCAAGATTAACTTGACAACATGTCAAACATGTATTGTTAACAACACCCTTACTCTTTACTATATTTATTAGGTTAGGTTTGGTTAGGTTGATAACTGGCTAGTTCACGAAGCTCACGATACTTGAAATTTATGAATAATATACATTTCATGCAGTATTGCCATTTGGATTCAAAGAAAACAAATAATGATGATCTTTTGATGTACCTACCTTTTGCGCTTCTGATTCATGCCTAATACAAATCATGTACACATATTTGTCCTTTGCGCTTTCATAATGCACCCAAAGAAAATTATTCACTTACACATTTTTTTATTTATTATTAAGGGTGGTTGAAACTTTTAAATGTCAAAGTCGACGACTGAATCTCTTTAGTTTGACTTCAACAAATACAGAAACCTTTGCTTCTTCGAAACATTCCGAAAGAACAAGAAAACTTCGAAATATTATGAACAGATTTAACATATTTGACTAGCTATAACATTTAAAAATGTAATCATTTTTTTTTAGAACAACTAACTTAACAGTATTTTAAAACCGACTAGTGATTAAATGACATTATATAAAGTAAGATTAGAGCAATTAAAATATATTAATATGAGATAACGTAGTTTGTGGGCTTTTTTTTTTTTTTACTCAAACCACCTAGTTGTACTTAATGGATCATTTAAAAAGTAAAAGTACCACTATGTGACAGCAACAAAAAAGAACTTAATCTTGACTTTAAGCTTCTACTTTATTTCGCGTGACCCGCTTCAGTAACCGAATAGTCTAAGGTAGTTATGGGCAAACTACGGCTCGCGGGCCAAATATGGTCTACCAGCGTGCTCAATCTGGCCTGCGGAATAGATAATTCAAATGTGTTTCTTTGTGAAGCAGGCATTTTTAAGCACAACAAAACAGTATTATTTTTAAAAACATGCCAAAATTAACATTTCCAAACTTGTTAGATCATGTTCAAAAATATTTAATAATGCTTATTATTATTATTATTATTATTATTATTATTATTATTATTAGCACCGCGTAATACTACCCGTTCGGGTTATAGGCACTTACGCTAATGTGTAATGTTATGGTGATTGTGAGATGAAATGGAGGACCTACAGTTTAACATGGAATCCGAACCACGGTGGAGGCCTGGCATTCCCCACATTCACAGATATATCTGTGCCGGGACCGAGGATTGAACCCCGGCCGCCAGCACAGAAGTCTGACACCTTACCCCTAGACCGCCAGGTCACCAATAATGCTTACATTCTGAACATTGCTTTCAACCATGAAACTTAGCGAAAGTGATGTTACAAACCTCCTTACTGATTACCATCTGTCTTCCCTCTTGAGAATCACCTCCTCACAGTTTATAAGGTGTCACTCTCATGTTAAGGTGCATTCACAACAAAAGAAACATACAGGAACTTTTTGTTGATAATTGTTGTGACCTATTTCTGGAAACAGAAACAAAGGCAAACTTACTGAAAAAACATGTCTTTACCAAAGCAGCTCATTTTAGGAGCAGTTTACTTCGTGATGCCATAACCAGCTCTGCTCTGTTCACGCCGGAGCTATAGTTATGTCTATAAGTGATGTTCAAAAGGAAACGTACTACCCAATTTCATTTGAATTTAAATTATTTTATATCTTTATTTACTTAATTAACCAACTAGACCCGCTCAGTAGTCGAATGGTCTATCGTATCACTCTGATGAGAGTGGACTGCCGATGACGCAGAGATCGGGATTAGACCCCAGATGGGTGTAATGAGGGTGGTTTATCCTAGATGATTTCCTACTCTCTTTCTAAAATAGCCTATCAGTAAACTATTCCCTACAGACTTATTTTCCCCCAAAAAACAATGATAAAGTACTATTTGTCATGCCAAATAAGTCTTAGATATGCATTTTAAACAAAATATTGTTAAGAGACATTTTCAAAAAATGTGTAATTAAAAAAAACTACTAATCAGTAAACTACCCTTATTTAGTGGGCTAGGGCTAAAATAAAAAATTGCTCATGGTATTATTATTATTAATATTATTATTATTATTATTATTAGGTGCTCTGTCTTACGAAAGGTTCATTCCTTTTGTCAGTGAACTTAGACCGCCAATGTGTTCTGTCCACTGCCTCCTCCTTCATTTCTCATAATTTTCTTTTTTCTATAAAGTCATCTAGTATTTGAATCCTTCTTCTTCCTATGCTCACTTTTTCCTTCAACCTTTCCTTCTATGACGTCTACAGAAGACAGTTCCTTCTAAGGATGTATCTGAGCTAGTTTTCTTTGTACCGAAGATTCTAATCTAAAATAGTTTTCCTCACTCACTTTTCTTAAGATTTCTTCATTTGTCACCCTGCCTGTCCACTTTATATTCTCAAGTCTTCTCCATCACCACATTTCAAATCCCTCCAAGTGTAATAGCTCTATAAAATATAAATATCAAGTATAAACCAAATACATCAAACCGTTTTGAACTCATAGCCAAGGACAAATTAATGACAGACTTACTATCAGACAGTCATAGGGACAGAGAGACTTGTAAAATCCACTGCGTTGGGTTCTGATTCACATAAAACGCAAAGATTTATTAGTATCTAGAATTATTTTTTTTCATAACTACAATACTTTCTTTCGATATAAGAAAATTAGATATAATTTGACCTTTACATATTTCGTGACAGTAAACATTTCTTTTTTTAAAAAAAGTCTGGCGATAGTTAAACACTCCAGTGAGTAATAGGCATGGCCTGCACGCAATGCCTCCCACTTAAACCCCTAAGATTTAAGGTTATACTTTTAATTACTTTCACTTTTCTCTTTAATCACCCTTTCTTAAATAACCATGTTGCTAGCTAACAGTGAATGAAGGTTATATTTGATTTGGTTGGTTGTACTTATTGGACTGTTTATTGTTCTATACATTTTTAAAGTCTATTATTACTGTGTTTAAAAAAAATTATACCGCCTATTACAAAACCCCAATTTTATTACGAATGGGCATGTTTAAAAGCTAGAAAAATGTACTAGATATACTTCAAGTATTCATACGTCAATATATGTTATCTACAGCTGTCACTTTTGTTGGATAAACTCATTACGTATAAAATAACACTAATAATATAGTAAAATGTTATCACTGATGTTTGTTTTTAAATTTCTCTCGACCCCTGTGATAGTAAAAAAATCTAGGTCAAAATTTATATAAAAAGCGACGTTTCATGACTCCCTGAAATCTAAAAAGTTGTTTTCGTGATGCCGTATATCTGTCTGTCTGTCTGTTTCTTGGCCCGATACCATTTTACCGATCGGGCTAAAACTTGGTAGCTAAGGTATTTATAAGATTCCCACGAGGTGTTTTTTTGGCATTAAATATACATACCTAAAATCAACGGGAGTTACAGAAGGGAAAAAATGAGAAAAAATTGATTTGATCAAAATTTGGTCTAATTATTTTGATTACATTTTGTACCTAAGCATTGTTTAACTTTATAAACAGAATATAAACAATAATTGTATCAAGAAAATTTCTATAAGGGTACTTTACTTTAGTAGAAGTTTATAATTTTGATAATATATCCACAACCATTTGCGATACAATATAGCTAATCATTACAAAGTTGTAGTACTATTAAAAATTAAAAAAACTTTTATTTGGTTGTATATATTTTTATAAAACTAATAATGTCTGAGCCTTCAACCAATATTTATAGATTTTTATGGAGAGAATGAAAACATAAATCAATTGTTGTGCTCTGTGGTGGACAGAGCTTTTCCCCCTTTTCTCATTGTTTCTGCAAAGATGTATAATATTTTTATAAAGTGTACTGTCATTTTCGTGGAAGGAAAGTGGTAAACCATTATAGGAAAAAAGCACTCTTAGAACACATAACCGATATTTGTACCCCAATTTCCCCGTCAATCTCAGTCCAGTCTATTGCGAGAGTGACGCCTGATACCACGCTGCCACCGAAGTGGGTGTTATCAATTTTGACAGAAAAAAATGTGTTTGTATTTTCTAAAATGTGCTCCAAATTTATATTTGTAAGAAAAGGAACGTTTTACCCATCCGAGCGATCTGCATTTAAAGATATTGATATAGTTGATAGGGAAGGTAAAATTTAAATGAAATGTGTCCAAATTTTCAAGAAGGGACAGTTGGAAGTCATTGAGGAAGATGATAGTGACGTCAAAGTCAACGTATCCACCGGTGATGGTATATTTTTGCTCTTATTTTGTTCATAACTCTAATTATTTTTGTAAGTGGTAAATTTTAACACAAGGGTTATTTAAATGATTAATAAAAGTGATAAGGATGAAGAAGGGAGATTATATACAGGAAATGAACCTGCATTAACGTAGGGGTTGGATGGGAAAAGTCTAATGATAAACTACATGTGGAAACCAGCTCCCGGTGAACCTGAACAAGATTTAAACCTTGACCTCTCTCTCTCCCAGTCAGTGACAATTTAATATAATCGCTAGCCTGACGTCTTAAACAGTTTGACCTCCCGGGTTTGGGTTTTAATTTAAAATAAAAAATTGAGACTGCCTCAGTGGCCAAATAGTCTAAGGTGGCACACTCTTGTGTTAGATGGGCCTGTTGACGACGTGAAGATAGGAGCTCGAATACTGGTCGAGTCTCCTGAGGGTGTTTTTTTTTTTCTTAAATGGTTTCCCACTCTCTTTCCATGCAAATTCGGGCCAATAACTTGAAAAATGCTTCCATCTTCATCCCAATCCCTTTAGAGTAATTTTCATATCTGTGCACAAACTTTTTTATTTATTTAGCACCGCGTCTTACTACCCGTTCGGGTTATACGCTTTTACGTACTAATTACGCTAATGGATTAGGAATTGGGAAGGTTGAATTAGAGGAAGTGAACCCGCATTTGCGTGGAGGAAGAGTGGAAAATCATTTAGGAACCCCCCCCCC
>CABFVX010001074.1:156720-187679 GCA_902151425.1 Timema shepardi
CCCCAGTTCCCGAGACCGAGATTCGAACCTCGATCTCCCCGTCCTCAGCAGTCGAGCTCAACGTGACTAGCGCGTTAGCCAACTACGCCACCGAGGCGGGAATGTGCACAACCTGAATAGGTATTAAGACGCGGTCGGTGATAAAAAAAAAGTTAATAGTGCACGAGGGACAGCATCAAAATGTATCTTAAAATAAGAGGATGTAAGCTTTATCTTTCCCAAAGCAGCTGGTACAGTCGAATTTTCAAAGGAAGAACCTTCTAAAATTATACATATATGATTTGGTGGACAAATTAATGAATATGTTATTTTATTTTTGTTAGTACTATTATTATTATTATTACTTTTTTATGCTTATACGTGGTTATAAGGTAATTGTGTAGTTTTCAGTGTTGGCCTGTCATAGGTCTTACTACTGTTGGCCAGCCCTATATTATTATTATTATTATTATTATTAGCACCGAGTCTTACTACCCGTTCAGGTTATACGCACTTACGCTAATGTGTAATGGTAGGGTGATTGTGAGATTAAATGGAGGACCTACAGTTTAACGTGGGATCCGAACCATGCTGGAGGCCCGGCATTCCCCACATTCACAAGTTGTGATTAATACACGTCTTAGCACTATAATAAATGAAACTGAAATTATTATCATTAATATACATCGAAAGTGACAGCGTCGCGTACAAATATGTAAAAGTAGAATTAGTATCCTTTATGGAATATCATATAAGGAAGGCCCTTCCTATAAAATTGATCCCTACAATAAGCAGGATCAATTTAATAAAACAAATTTTATTTTGTGGTCCACATTTATAATATTATATTATATTCATGATGAGTATGGATGTTTGAAACTGGTTTAAGTAACTTTATTAACCTTAGGATGGTTCTTTTTATATCCTGGTTTTACTAATCCTAATCAACATCATCATCAACCGTCTCCAGATTGGGATCAGATCAGTTTAGTAAAATGCGTCCATCTTCCTCTAGCCTTCCACCACTCTTCCTCCTGCTTACATTCTTCTGCTCTCACTTACACACTTTGCTATCTGCCCTTCCCAACTCGGTTTTAGTCTTCCTTGTGGTATTTTCCTATATACTTCACCTGCATAATTATCTCTGGCATTCTCTCCCATTCAATCCTCATTACATGACCATACCATTTCACCCCTGCTTTTTCTACTATTTTATTACCGCATCTTACCACCTGTTCACGTTATATGATAAATACTCTAATGGGGTAGGGATGAGAACGAAACCATTTTAAAGGTATTTTACCTCCATTTGCGTGGAAGGAGAATGGGAAACAATTCAAAGAAAACCACCCTCAGTAGACCCGACTAAGATTTGAACCCCAAACTCTCCCTCTACCTCAGGCCAGTCTAACATGAGTGACGCCTTAAACCATTCGACCAGTGAAGCGGCTCCCTATCTACTTACTATCTCATGTACTCCCTGTACCCCCCTCCCCCTACTCTTTCCCGGATTATTTAGTTCCATGTTCTTACTATAGGTGTTTAACCCCCCCCCCCCCCCGCCCCCCCAGCGGGAAGGCACGNGCGACCTCCCAGCGGGAAGTCACGCACACTACCCAGAAGGCTGGCAGTGCTGTGTATGGACAGAACGTAGCGAGGGTTGCGGCAAGAGACAATCTCACATCAGGAAATCTACGACGAAGAGCTTTTCCTCTGAGCTGGATTAATCCGTTGGTGCGGCAGCGAACCTTATTTCGAGTGAATCTCCTAATTAAGGGATAGCAACCCCCCGCCCCACCACCCAACTACGTCGTGTCGGCTTCCTTTCACGCTATGACACGCCGAGTCCATACCGGTGTGACGTAACTCGTCTAGGCTCTCTGTATATCTATTCTGATAGAGGTAGGATTAAAGTCTGGTGGAAGGAAAAGCGGGCTATGAGCCCATACTTTAGCGTCCTTTTTTTATGACAAGTAGATACATTTATACCATATTCTGTGGCCGAATGGTCTAGGGCATCACTCTCGCGATAAGCTGGCCTGATGAAGACGGGGAGATCGGGGTTTGAATACCAGTTTGGTCTTCTGAGTGTGGTTTTCCGTCAACGGTTTCTCTCTCTCTCTCTCTCTCTCTCTCCATACATGAAAATGAGTGTATATTACCTTTAAAATGATTCTTTACTTAATTAAAGTAATTATATGTTTATAGCATTAACAGGTAGTAAGACGCGGTGATAAAAAAAATACATTTATAACTCGATTTTCTTACAACAGATATGGTGCGTATAATCCGAACGGTTAGTAAGACGCGGTGCTAATAATAATAATAATAATAATAATAATAATAATACAGATAACCTGCCTCTGTGGCGTAGTTGACTAACGCGCTAGTCGTGTTGAGCCCGACTGCTGAGGACGGGGAGATCGAGGTTCGAATATCGGTCGGGTGAACTGGGGGTGGTTTTTCTTAAATGGTCTTCCACTCTCCCTCCACGAAAATGCGGGCTCACTTCCTTTAATTCAACCTTCCCAATTTCTAATCCATTAGAGTAATTAGTACTTAAGCTTATAACCCTAACGAGTAGTAAGACGTGGTGCTAAATATTAATAGTAATACAAGAGATAGAAAAAGTTAACAAATTTTATTTCGTGTATTCATACGTCAATTCATGTGATATAAGGCTGTCACTTTTGAATACTTGTAAAATAATACTTCTTCTTTTCATAAATCCTATCCCGCTCACTAAGCAACGATGTTTTCTATGACAAGTCACGGGAACTTGTCATATTATTAGTTTTGGAGGATTTATTTTACAGCTGTATGACCTTACTGACGTTATTCCTCGACACGTGCCTTGGGAAACAGTGTTAATTCTACGAGAGAGCTCAAAAGAACTCACCAATTTTTCCGGAAAGGTACTCCCTTATTACCCCCAAATATCTCTTACATGCCGCAACTGACATAGGACCGACGGCCTTCCCCCCCCTTCAAAGGAAATTGCGCTACGAATTTTTATCGCTCGATAAAAATCAATGAATCTCAGCTGGGTTTGAACCCACGAACTTTGAGTCTTGAGGCGAGAACTTTACCCTAAGACTACGAAGGTTGACAATTATTAAATAACGCTAATAATATATTAAAATATTGGCCACAAACATCTATGTTAGTACTTTTTAACATTTGCTCCAAATATATATTCATAAGTAGAATCAAGGTATACTTTGGTTGTCAACATACCTGCATTGAATGTATACTTTAGTTGTCAACATACCTGCTTGAATGTATACTTTAGTTGTCAACATATCTACTTGAAGTTATACTTTAGTTGTCAACATACCTGCTTGAATGTACCTACTTTAGTTGTCAATAAACCTGTTGGTTTGCCGCATGATCTAAGGCGTCACTCTAGTGTTGTGCCAGACTGTCGATGATATGGAGATCGGGGTTCGAATCCCGGTCGATCTGAGGGTTATTTTACCCTAAAATGGTGTTTCCATTCACTTTCTATAAATTCAAACTTTATAATCTCTAACTCACTCTCGTAATTAGTACATTCGCGTACAACCTGAACATGTAGTAAAACGTAGTGGTAAAAAAAAATGTTGTCTACATATTTTCATCTCAACAGTTGAAGAATATTTGTCGTGATCATAGTGGCATTTGACTAGGAACGTTTTAATGAAAAGAAAAAGTCTTAGTCGAATCACGCAATACCCATGTTAGATATTTAAAAATTATTGAGATGACTATGTGTATCAAATTAAATTAAATTAAATGTGTTTAATGAATTCAATATTTGATTCGTTTTGGTAATATAAATATTTTCGGTAAAAAATGTTTTGCCATAGACTCTTAAAAAATACTGAACTCCCCTTTCCATCCCAAGCATGTAGAATATAGAGGAAGCGTACCCGCATCTGCGTGTAGGAAGTGTGGTCATTTATTTAAGGAATGAAATGCCTTTATACTCGTATACCCACCCTGGATTCAAACCCTGACCATCTCATCAAAGGTAATCCAGATAAAACGAGACTGACGCATTTATCCGTTTGAGCACCGGAGTTGATCAAACTGTATCTAAATACATCGTGTTAAGTTAAGTGTGTAGGAGCTGCGGTTTTTATGGCAAAATATTATTTGGGACAAAATAAATAAAATATTGCTCCAATACAAATAAATATTTTAATTCTATTCACCTGGCGACCTCAACAGTTGTTGAATTTTTGTCATGAACATAGTGACAATATCTAACAAACTATTTAAAGTAAATTCCAGAACAACCTTGACGGATAATTAATTAATAGTTGTTGATACTTGATATCAAATGTAAAGACAATTAAACTCATATTTGCATCGAAGCAATATTTTATCTATGTTATGTTTTGCTATAAAAAAAATCCCAAAGCATTTGCCTTTCTTGCGTCCTCTAAATCTTCACATAAGCTATGCAATCATAAGTATTGTAGTTTTTTATTGTTTTTTTAGCGTATACCTCCAGGGTTTGTCGACTAGACATTCTTGGTCTTCTATTGGTAGAGGTGGATATGTAACTGTCTTCTAAGGCTGAAGCACCATGTAGATGCTGTTACTTCATTCCAATGAGAGGATATGATGATGATGATGATGATTATTATTATTATTATTATTATATGGTGCCAGTAGAAGTCTTAAACCTAACTTAGGTGTAAACATATTTATCTGATTACCAAACCCCTCCTTCACCTCTGACAAGACATATTGTGAATGTGGGGAATGCCAGGCCTCCACCGTGGTTCGGATTCCACGTTAAACTGTAGGTCCTCCATTTCATCTCACAATCACCCTACCATTACACATTAGCGTAAGTGCGTATAACCTGAACGGGTAGTAAGACGCGGTGCTAATAATAATAATAATAATAATAACTTAGGTGTAATTAATCAGACCATGGCCACCATAGAACAGTTCCCCCTCGGAAAATATGCCGATGCTACTTCCGGGAATCAAACCAGGGACCTTTATATTATTAACCAGCAATGCTGATCACTAAATCAAGAGGCTGTCCATTATTGTATTGTTGGCCTATTTTGTGTAAATATAGAGACAAAGGCTCAAATTTGTACAAGTACAAATGTTGAGTAAACGAAACAATTTGATGAATATTCTGTAATAAACTAATAACAAACAATTGGGACGATAAAAATGTTAATTTTGGAAATTAGGGTTTAGAGGACTGGGGGTAGGGTGTGGGGAGAAGGGTATTGTGAATTTTCCCCACACTCCCTCCATGTATACATTCGTTTTGTGAGTCTATAAAATTGGAACACACACATTTTATTGTAGAACGGATGAAGAACATACGATTGCAACCATAAAAACATGAATTTTCAAAAGTGGAGGGGCCAACTCAACATACGTAAAAGTCGTAATGTAAACAGTAAAAGCAAAAAGGCGATGTAAACATGGAGTTTGTGACGGCCGCTTCTATTGCCGAGATGGACTGAGTCAGATCTGCCAATTTGTATGTGGATAGTCGACATTAGGGATCAGGGGTTTCGTTTAATGAATCGGTGGCTTTGCATGGAGTGTTGCCAGGTTAAGCAGAGTTATTTGTACTATTTTATGTTCTCATAACTCAGTAGAATGCTCATTCTTTTGGACTTCACAGTAGAATAGGATGTTCAAAAACTACCTTTAAAATGAATCAAATAGTAAATGTCAACGAGGATGTGTATAAATCATGGGGTTGTCCCATTTTACTTAAAAATGTTTTAGCTTGGGCTCTCTGTGGCTACATTTTCTTGATCAGTTACTTCATGTGTATGGTAATTAGTTATTTAGTAAATTTGAGAAAACATTCTAAAGTTGAGAGTAAGGAGCGATATTTATTATACGATATAAGAATTTGATATTTCTTTTTTAATATATTGGTTTAAGCTGCAATCTTTATAAAATGGTAGTATAAATTAAAATTAAATAAGGAAAATTTAAAACCCAGAATATTAGGAATTAAGATGTTTTGAAAAGATTAGAATTAGTGTTTTTAAAATAGAAACTAAATGTAAATATGCATTTATGCAATTAAGATAATAAAATTGAGTTTTGATAAAAAAGATTATGGCGATTGAAAACTCGAAATAAAAATGTTATAATATACTGTAGTTGATGAATAAATTAATTTGATTATATTGATTGATTTCAATTATATACTTGAACAAGTTAGAATAGAATAAAAAGAAAAATTTGAAAAGGAGACTATTTTATTAATAAACACAAGTGAGGCTTGTTAAAAATAATACAATGTGTCATAAGATTGTTATCAACTTATAAAAAAATTAGTTATAAATTAAATTAAGGTTATGGTATAAAAGTTATCTAGTGGTTTAATTAATAAGTAGAAATTAAATTAAGTATCAAGGTTGTGAAGATATTTTTTGGACACTTGTACATTTACATGTTTATTATGTAAAGCAGAGGCAATGCACGATTTCTCAAATGCGAACAGAGCTGCCAAGATCCTGTCACAGGTACAAATTAAACCAAGCTCTACCTAGCCAGGCAACAATCCACGATGCTACACTGTTAGTGGTTGTTATTTGTGTAGTTACATTCCTTATCCTCCAGACCTCCCTGTCACCAGTAGACCACATCAGACAGTCTTGATATTTAGTTCACGTTCCCACCGATGCGGGTATCTTGAATTCGCGGCAAAAAAAAAAAAATTAACATTAACGAAGGAGAGAGTTTGATGAAATGTCAACTGTCCTTCTCTTTCTCTATTCCTCTTCATTCGGTTGAAACCTCAAGATGAAACTCAAATTTGAATAAGAACTACCCACTTCGGTGGCCGAATGGTCTAGCGCGCTACTGTTGTAGGTGACTTGACTGCCGATGAAGGGGAGATTGAGGTTAGAATCTAATTTGGGTGTACTGAGGATGTTTTTTCAAAAATGGTTTTCCACTCTACCTCCGTGCAAATTCGGCTACACTTCCTATTAATATAACCTTCCTAATCCATAAAACCACTCGCGTAATTAGTATATAGATGTATAACCCGAACAGCTAGTAAGACATGGAGCTAATATATATATATATAAAACTCACCCACACAAAAAATTAATTATTTCAGTGGCGGGCCTAACTGTTATTGACTACCCCTACTTTATTTGTATTCAACTGGCAAACATTCGACTATAATCCCCGGCTGAGTGCAACTTCTTAAAGAGAATGCTTGCGAGCTTTATTTAAAATTAATCTCCCTCCCCATTTGAGGTTTAAATTAGTGTAAGCGGCTGGCATATAAAACTAGAAGTAGTAACCATATGGAACTATGATCTTATCCATAGCTTCCACGTGAGACCCATAAATAATTGTTACAAATTAATATCCACCTTTATTAAAAAATTGGTAAAACATATTATTTTATAAAATATATTTGATGGAATGTCAAAGATATATCACATTTATTTTATCAAATACATTTGATAAAATAAACGTAACAGCGTAATACCGCCTTAACGAAACCATCTTAAAGTTAGAGGAAAGAGAACGAAAATGGAGGTCAGTATTTTCACAGCATTCATAACAAAAATATTTTATGGCCAAAATGAATTCAAATATTACTCCTGAAGGATGTTTAGTTTTATTTTCTACATTTGTTAATCCCAACAATTCCTGAATATTAATCATGAAATTTGAACAGGAGTTTCGTCCGCTTCGGTGTTTGCATGGTAAAAGGTGTTACTCTCGCAGTAGACTAAACAGAAAGATCGAGGTTCGAATCTCAGTCGGGTGTACTGAGGCTGTTGTTCTAGAAATAGTTTTCCCCTCTTACACCACGCAAATTTTGGTACACTTCATCTAAATATAACCTTCTTAGTCCCTCAATCCACTAGCGTAATTAGTACATAAGCGTATAATCCGAACTGGTTGTAAGATGTTATGATAATAAAAAAGGAATTTCACTCTTCATTTAAAAGGATGATGTACAAATGACATGACTTTCATGACAATTATTCAAGAGATTAAGATGTTTATAAAATTAAACAAAATCAACATACTGGAGAAACATTTTATTTATTTTGACCAAATAAGTTGTTTGTATTAAGAAACACCGAGAATACGGACCTTAGCCTAGTTACCCTTCCCCCACCTCCGTTCCTCCACAAATCAATAACCACATCCATGTATTTGTGATCATAGTGATATTGACAACGATTTTAGGGTACTCTGGCTAGATTCCAAGTGAGGAAGACGGAGATATCTCCAGATATTATTTGTATCGAGTGACGTTGAAAACATATGAAGGTAGAGTGTATGGATATATAGTATGGGGTAGGCCATCTAAGACGTGGTTAAATATTCTAGACAAATGTTAAAAAAAAGAAACATGAAGAGTTTCAATAATAAAAGAACATGTATGACTCTGTGTATGTATGTATGTACAGTAGACCCATGGCTTCTTTGGTGCTGACTGATGGCTTTGAAAAGTTACCAGACCAAATTATATATTCCTACGCCGAACCATGTAATCTGCAAAAACATGTGTTTAGCAGATGTCACTTCTGGCAGTCAAAATTTAGGTATCTACCTAAATGTTGACTGCCATAAATCAGCTGTGAGCTGTCAATCAGCACCAAAGAAGCCATGGGGCCACTGTATATATGTATATATAATATGTATGTGTATATATATATGTGTGTATATATGTACGTATGTATGTATTTATGGATGTGTGTATGTATGTATATATGTATATATATAATATGTATGTATGTATGTATGTATGTATGTATGCATGTATGTATGTATGTTTATTAATTATTTTGGTATTGGGGTATGAATGATGAAGATAAACATTTAGAATAAATGTGTAAAACAGTTAGGAAAAAACCCCAAACTCCTGACCACCGGCGCACCAAACCAGAGGAGCTGGACATTTTCTTGTTTCCATGCCCATTCATAATAATAATTATTATTATTATTATATAAAGTCTGAATATGCGTATTGGTTGGATAAACTGTAATGTAGACTTACTTATGTTTCATACATCTTATTACCCCACTAATACTATTTAGTTAGGTACTTCTGCTCGAACCAGACGACACATCGTTGTGGAATATTCTTTATCCTACTTTAAGAGTGACCTGGCGGTCTAGGGGTAAGGTGTTGATCTTCTCTGCTGGGGGACCGGGTTTCAATCCTCGGTCCCAGCACAAATTTATCTGGTTACCAAATCCTTCCTTCACCTCTGACAAGACGTGTATTAATCACAATTTGTGAATGTGAGGAATGCCAAGCCTCCACCGTGGTTCGGATTCCACGTTAAACTGTAGGTCCTTCATTTCATCTCACAATCACCACCACCATTACACATTAGCGTAAGTGTGTAAAACCCGAACGGGTAGTAAGACGCGATGCTAATCGTAATAATAATAATAATCCTACTTTAAATAAAACAACAGAACTAATACAACAATAACATCTTTATCATATTTTCTAAAATAAAGCCAAATTAAATCACTATTGATTCAAAATTAAAAAAACTTTTATAACCACCACGTATTACTACCCATTAGTGTTATACGTCTGTATCAATTACTCTAATGTTTTAGGGAAGATGAAGGTTGAATTTAGAGAAAATGTGCCCTTATTTGTTGTGAGGAAGAGGGGGAAACTATTTAGGAAATCCACACTCAGTAAACCTTGGAGGGATCGAACCCTGATATCCCCATCATTGGATGTCTAGTGTATTTCTAGAGTGACGCCTTGTACTACGTGGCCACCGAATTGGGTTGGAAAAGTTATTAAATTGATCTCAATTTCACTTTAAAAAAATTAATAATACAAGGAATCGGACTTTAAAAAGTGTTTCGGTTCGATTATAAACATGAATCTAATCTCCTGTTTGATTAGCCTTGAAATAGCATCAGAAAATCATATCCTACTATTGAAATGTTAAAGTTATTATTATTATTATTATTATTATTATTATTATTATTATTATTAGCACCGCGTCTTACTACCCGTTCGGGTTATACGCACTTACGCTAATGTGTAATGGTAGGGTGATTGTGAGATGAAATGGAGGACCTACAGTTTAACGTGGGATCCGAACCACGGTGGAGGCCTAACATTCCCCACATTCACAAGCTGTGATTAATACACGTCTTGTCAGAGGTGAAGGAAGGGTTAATGTTAGAGTTGTTTTTTGTATTGAAGAGCCGTTGCCAAGCGGACCTTCATGACAAACACTGCCAGTTCAAACAATTTAATAGTTCCATTGTTTTATCCACGGCAATCAAACATGGGCTGAACGTTCATGAGCTAAAATATTTCGTTTCGGAACAATTTTCTAAATTATTATTGTGTCTGATCTAATCTCAAAACTCCACTTAGTAATTGTTGCAGGCAGCTAAAATGAAAAGATATATACCCTCCACAATGACCCGACATCTGAATCCCCATAGATTGAGCAGTTATTTTGTAAACACCCGATCCAAGTCTGTCGACAGCTCCATCTCCGAGTCTCAAAACTCCAATGCGATCCCTCTGGGCAGTGACATAACTCCCGTCCAGATGTCGTATGCCTCGTTCGAGTACACGACACCCAATAAAGATTCCAATAATCCCCCGGTGATAATAATGCACGGTCTCCTCGGCTCTAAAGGGAACTGGAATTCCATCTCGAAGAACATCCACGCTATGACGAACCTCAAGATAGTGACCGCAGACGCCCGCAACCACGGAGACAGCCCTCACACGCCGGAGTTCTCTTACAACCACATGGCCGTCGATCTGAGAGCCCTTATGGAGGAACTCGGCATCAAGAAAGCGACGCTTATCGGCCACAGTATGGGAGGAAGGACGGTCATGTTCTTCGCTCACGCCTACCCTGAGATGGTCGACAAACTTATCGTCGTCGAGATATCTCCGATCAGCGTCAGTCCGGCTTTCACAAGGATGTCCCAACTCCTCGAACAAATGGCTGGGATAGACTTAGAACCGAACATTCCCCTTTCTGGAGCTCGGAAACTAGTCAACGATATTTTGTTCAAGCATGTCCCTGACGAGGGAGTAAGGAATTTTCTTCTTACTAACCTCGTGGAGAGAGAATATGGCAAGTACAAGTGGCGGGTCAACCTAAATGCGATATCGAGACACTTTCAGAACCTTATTAGTTTCCCGATCTTCGGCGGCTCTTTCAATAAACCCACGCTCTTTATTGGAGGGGCAAACTCGGAATATATTAAAACATCTGAACATATAGATATCAGGAAGATATTTCCTAAAGCTAAGTTTGCTTACATCCAAAACGCGGGACATTTCCCTCATTTCGAACAACCCAAAGAGTTTATTGAGACTGTATCAGTTTTCATTCAACGCAACAAGACTAGAAAATTACCCTTTAGATAACTAAACCGTCTATCTACACAAAACTCTCAAATTAAAATATGTGGATATAAATTTAGAACTTTTTGTGACATTTTGTTTATCATAAAAATAATTGGCCCCTTTGTTAAAAATATATACTTGATCAAAGAAAATGATTTAACTTATTCAAATGGATTTTCATTCGAATCAATGCGTGTAAGGAATTTCTAAGTCACTTTTTTAACTTTGCAGGAGAAATAAAAACAATATTATTGCTTTCTCATTTTATTTGGATGGATTGATTGATACTTTATTTGACCTATTTGTGGCCTTGAAATTTGTAAGTGAATAATTTTATTTCATGAACCTTTGATTATTTGTTTTTTAACTTATATATAGGCCTATTTTTAAAATTTTAATAGAGGTATTTAACGTTACCTTTCTGAACCGACTAATTATATCAACTAATGACCTATAAAATAACTTCAATTCTAGAAAATACACAGTACCCAGCCACTAATATATCACTATCACTGTTAAAATAAAAACCCAAATTTCACTAATTATAAAAGTTCAGCCATGGCGGGAATTAACCCAAGACTCTCAACTAGGAAGGCAGAATAGTTACCAACTGAACTAAGGTGTTGACCTATTATATAATTTTTATTATTATTATCTTCCCACGTGAATTCCCGTTCAAGATATCCGATACTTACACTAATAAAAAAATGTTTAAGATTTTTAATTGGGTTCAAAATACAAAATTAGTTTTATTAAATCTTACAGTTAAAATAAATTAAATGCTGTATTACTTTTAAACCTAGTATCTACTGAAATATATTATTATAGTCTAGTTATAATATAAACTGTAAATAAATGCACTGGGACTTATTACCCTCCGGGCTATACGCTTATGTACTAACTACGCTAATGGTTTTAAAGATGAGGAAGGTTATATTTATGTGAAGTGTGCACGCATTTGTGTGGAGGTAGAGTGTAAAACCATTTTGTAAAAAAAAAAAAAACAGTACATCTGACCGAGATATGAACCTCGATCTTCCCATCATCGGTAGTCTAGTCTAGCAGTACCTTGGCTTTAGAGAATTCGGCCACCTAATCGAGTGAGCGATAGCTTTAATCGCAGATACACCCTATGCTAGCTATATACAAAATTACGTCTGAATATAAAAAGTAATAGCATCTATCGCAGATAACATCCTGCAGAGATAATTTTAGTTAGTCAAAAGTCCAAATTGGCTTTTATCTCTGTGTATCTAGAGGTTACGGTCGATCAAATATAACGCATTACCCAACGGAAAGATAACAAAAGCTCATTTCAATCAGAGTTTGTCAGAAGAGTGTGGAAATCCCGGGTGTAATTGTAATAAACCAAACCAAGCTTGGAATCAATGTATTTGTTTCTATAACAGATTGCATATTTCTTTAGTTATGACTGATAGAAGAATATCAGATTGATTACGGCACAATTTCCATATGAATATTAATTAAATAATGCTATATAGACGTAGAGCCTTAGGTTATTAGTCACATTTATAGTAATAAATAAGACCGAGGCCTATATGAGTATAGCATTAAGTAAATAGTAACACTTATAAGTAAAGCATTAAATTTTAAGTAAATAATTAATTGTATAAGTGGAACATTAAGAAAATAGTGACAATTATAGGTAAAAATTTAATTTATTAATATATTTTTAAGTCAAACATTACGTAAACGATGTAATTTATTTGTATAACACTATGTATATAATTAAATTTAAAGTAAAGAATGGCGTTTATAAAGAAACAATCAATAATAGTAACAGTTATGAGTAGAACATTAAGTAAATAATCCCATCTATAAGCAGAAAAATTGGTAAGTAATATAATTGACCTGAGAATTATAAGTGGGCTTGCGACCATTTTGATAAAAATGAATTCATTTTTACCATTCTGTGTTCTTTTGTGCGGGTAATTCAAATATTCCATTGAAATGGCTGTAAACACACTTTAAATACTGTAAATTTTCATTTACGATTTTAGACCCAGCTACTTTGTAATAATTATAAGTCGGTTTAGAGTCGAGCAGCCAATAGGAGCTCTACTTTCAGTTAGAATTATAAGTGGGCTTAGAATCAAGCAGCCAATAGGAATTCTGCCCCTTATCACATGACATACAAAACAAAAACACATTTAGCATTTAAAATCATTGTAATGAAATGCAATTTTTTTAAAGGACACTAAGCTTTTTTTTACGGATATGACATGAACGTAGATCAATATTGCTTTATTTAGTATATGATAAAGTGCATTATATAAGTACATAGTTCTAAAAATCTCACTTTTAATACTATGTTTTTAAAGCCCATTTATAGTCCTGTGCAGTCAACTTTTAACAGGACCAAATTTTTTTTCATTATAAATTTGTATTTTTAATGTGTATTTGGCTTAGTTAAAAATGTCTGAAACCTCAAAAAAACATAAATTATGTCGTAGAGTAGATAACTACATTGAATAAAAATAAACTGCTAAACTAAACTTTGTATTTGCTCTCCTGAAAAACAAGAAAATGGTCGATTGCCCACTTATAATTCTCAGCTCTTCAATTTATGAGCATAATATTAATCAAATAATGGCAACAGTTTACGTCTTTACGAACAGATATGACACCGTAATACCATGTTCCCAACATGTAAGATCATCTCATTTTGTACAAAAGATGTTAATTCTAAGGGAAGTCGATATAAAGAGAGACTTTGTATTAATGTAGCATCTAGTTTTCCAAACAAGTATGGCTTTATGGTTTTAAAATTGGTGACGTAGAGTTTGAATAGTATGTCAAAGGTCAAAATGGTATACGAACAAAACCGAACAAATAAACAGCAAACTCGATACGCTGCGATCAAATTCAACGCGTATTTGTATATTTAGGTGGGAGAGGGGGGATATAAAAATATAATGCTATGTTCCCAAAGCCAACTTGTATTGTATTATTACCATTTTAATATGGATTTTATTTTTTTAAATTCCAGTTAAAAAAAGAGAGCCAGGGAGTTCGTTGCTTTTAAAAATCATTATCATTAAAAGAAGTTTAATGAAAGAATACTCATTTATCTTTCTCATGAGACAAATAAACTCGTTTAAAATTTGGGGTTATTTTACCTACTAGGATACCGCTTGATTTTACTAGTATAGGTGGTTTCAAAACCTTTATACAACATTCAAATGAACTGCACTGATGGTCACAAGACGGATTATAGCGTCAGTCTCATATTTTAGGTTTGTCAGCGACGTAGAAGTTGGAGTTAAAATTTATGTCCATTATATTTGAGAGTTTTTTTTGTCAGATTATTTCCCACTCTTCCTCCATGCAAGTGATAAATTATACCTTTTAATTTAACACCGTTCCTTAATACCCGTTCGGGTAATAGACCTACGTTTATGTGACTACTTATTACGCCAAATAGGGGTTCGCGTATTAGGGATAAGAAAGGCTAAATTTAGAGGAAGGTTACCCACATTTTCGTGTAGAGAATGGGGAAAACATTTAAGATAAACCAACCTCAGTACAACCGACTAGGATATAACCATGATCTCTCCATCATCGACATTCTAGTCTTTTGTGAGAGTGACACCTTAGACCATGCTGCCAATGAAGTGGATATTCTACGTTATTCATCCTTATTCCATTCGGATATTAAGACACAGTACACAATAATTTTTAATTCAAATTACATTTGTTTATCAATATTTTTTTTAACTCATATGATTGACTCTACTCTTGATCACATATTACCTAATGAACTTTTAAAATTTTATCTTAAACAATTTCTGGGTGCTAACTTATTTATTTAAATGTTTTAAGATATGTTAATGCTGGAAATAAACATAATATATTATAACAAGCTACGTTTAACTAAAATATATCATGAAACCCACAAAATAATAATATTAGTCAAATAAAATAACCCATAATAAAAAATAAACGTAAAATATTTTTTCTTACATAAATATGACCATTTCTAAACTTTTAAAGCAACATTAGTGTCTGCTAATGTTTTTAAATTTATATGTTTTTCAATGTTCTGTTTTATTATTCGAATTCTGTGCCTCTAGTTTTTCAATTACTATCCATTATTGATCAAGTTTGTTCTACTCTTAGATTTGCGTGATTGCAAAACTTTTCTCGGGGTTATTTTCCTTATATTTATTCTTCCCTATTACTTTTATTACTAAAACTCTTTATTTATACTTTAAATTGAAATGTTTGTCTCTATACCCAGCTATAATTTATTTTGACATTGTTTAGTAACGATAATGTAAGAAAATAAATAAAACGACGAGCACATTCAAGGTTTGTAATAATAAATAATAATAACCTATATAACATTTTGCAACACGAGACAAACTAATGTATGTGATTATTTATTTCTTACATATTATAACTGCAATATAAGGATTCATACTTGTTTTGGTATTTCTCTAAAGTATGTCACACAATATCCTGAATTACAAGTGCACGGCTGTGATTTCAATAAAATGTAAAGTTATTCTATACTTACTTAATTTATTGTATTAGTAACTCGAAAGTAGATAACCACTTTTCCAATATTACGTCACTTATCCCTATCTTGAGCTAACCCTATCCAGTACACCTAATCATACCCTATCCTTATCCTGAGATAGTTATATCCAGACCACCTAATTAAATCCTATCTCTTTCAAGTCCATTCTAATTGTATCCACACATCTGCGTCTAGGTCTTCCCAGGGGTCTATTCCAATTGAGTTTGTCATTAAATTCTTAGAAAGCCACTATAGATTTTTTACACCACGTCATACTACACACCCAAGCTATATAAATGTAACTAAACTAATAAATTAGGGAAGATTTAGGTAAAATTTAGAGGAGGTGAACAAGAATTTTGTTGAAAAGATAGTGGAAGACTATTCAAGAAAAATTACCTTCAGTACATACTGTAGAATTTGAACCACGTTGTTGGCCAACCAGAAAAGTTTGAAGCCGAGTCCACGTGTCCACCGATACGTGTTTAAGATATACATTCACAGTTAAAATGTCCTAAGGTTAATAGTTTCATTTCAAAATGTATTTAGTCCCGAAATAACGAGGTTTTCCCCACTTTACATTTAATTTAAATGGTGAAACTAAAATGTATTTTAATAATAAATTATCTAACTTATTATATTCTTAAATGTACTTTAACATATATAATATTATATTCAAATGTATATTAAACCCTTTTGTAACTCTTTATAAATTAATTTAACTACATCCAATAAAACATGATGACATTGTTACACCCACTTCGCTGGCCCCATAGTCTAACGCGCTACTCTCACATTAGATTACGGGGAGATCTAGGATCGAATCTCATTGGGTGTACTGGGGGTGGTTTGTTCAAAGATTTTGTTCCACTCTCCCACGCAAATTTGGGGACAATCCCTTTAAATATAACCTTCTTAATCCATAAAACAATTAGCTTAATTAGTATGTAAGCGTATAACCTGAGCGGGTATTAAGATGCATTGACAAAAAAATATATATCGTTACCATTGACAACATTCTGGATTATTTGACGATATCGTTACTATAGACTACAGTCATCCCTTAACGTCAGTAGCATATTATTAATTAAAATCCTTTAAGCATGTGAAACATTAATCTTACTTGGAAGGAATATTTTATCGAAATAAAAGACTATAGTTCCGACATACGCAATCGACATATGGAGAATAAAAACAGGTCAAAATTATCAAACTGTTTCCAAGAATGCCATATTTAGGGGTAAGAAACATTGGTCACTAGACAGTTATTGATAATTATTGAAAATGAACGTGGCCAGACTCAAAGTAAAATGATGTCATTGTCCCATTTATATTTTCTATTCGACAGATTTTCTTTAAAAGGACAGCATTTAGTGTTTCATAAATAGATTATCGTGGTTTTTTTCATTGAGTCCTTCTACCCGTTTGGTTAAAACATTTAAATAATCTGCTAATGAATTAGGGATAAGGAAGGAAGAAATAAAATTAAATATACCCGCTTTATCATGAAATGAGAGTGATACAAATTTAGGGAAAACCACTCTCCGAATACCCAGCAAGGATTCTAACCCCAAACTTCCCGTTACCTTAAAGCAAGAATATACGAACTTGACATTTAACTCACGTGCCTGCTGACACTGGCTGTAAATTATGGCAGGGGTGTTCAATATTATTCAGATCTCCAAGTAAAATACTACACAAGTTGCAGGACAATACAAGTATTTCTACGTAATGAACTAGGGATCGGGTGACCTGGTGGTCTAGGGGTAAGGTGTCGGACTTCTGTGTTGGGGTCCGGGGTTCAATCCTCAGTCCCAGCACAGATTTATCTGACTACCAAATCCTTCCTTCACCTCTGACAATACGTGTA
The DNA here is from genome assembly GCA_902151425.1 of Timema shepardi. Classification (NCBI taxonomy): domain Eukaryota; kingdom Metazoa; phylum Arthropoda; class Insecta; order Phasmatodea; family Timematidae; genus Timema; species Timema shepardi. Next base: position 174,487 of record CABFVX010001074.1, read on the forward strand.
TTAATCACAACTTGTGAATGTGGGGAATGCCATTCTTCCACCGTGGTTCGGATCCCACGTTAAACTGTAGGTCCTCCATTTCATCTCACAATCACCCTACCATTACACATTAGCGTAAGATGCGTATAACCCGAACGGGTAGTAAGACGCGGTGCTAATAATAATAATAATAATAATAATAAACTAGGGATCACCGCTACGAAACGTCAAAGTTAGCGCTGTATGCACCTGAGGGGTAGGCAACTGATCGTTCTTCATCACATATCAAGTGGAGTGTGGTGTGATTCATAACTAGTAACAGGCATTGAATTGCTTGACATCAGGTACTCGTAAGGAATTGCTTATTCTTTCAAATATATCGTTGTTGACCCTGACAAAAGCCGATGGTGAGATAATAATGACATCTAGACTTCTGCATGTGTTGCCTACCCCCTCAGGTGCATGCAATGCCGACTATGACGTATCGCGTGTCGCCATCCTTCGGCGTCGTTGACTCCAAATTTATTACGTGGTAATACTTGTCATACCCTACAACCTACATGCTCTTTTACTTGGAGATCTGAATAACCTTGTATCGTGTTTATCAAAACAATTCCAAAGTATCGTAACTAATCACCCACAAACCCACTAGGAGCCGCTTTGGTGGTCGAATGTTTAAGGTTTCTCTTTAAAAAATACTGAACTGCCAATGACGAATAAATCGAGATTCATATCTCGGTCGGGTGTAATGAGTATGGTTTTATACTAAATGGCTTTTCCCGCTGATGTGGGTGCATTTAATCTAAATACAAACTTCTTTAACCCTAATATTGTTTTTATTAATATTTGTTGAGGTATTTAACGTGCTCTTTCTGAACCTACTGATTATATCAGCACATAACTTATAAGTTAACTTAAACTCAGAAAAACACAACACCCATCCCCCGGCCGTTAGTTAATCACTGTGAAAGGGGAATACCATATTTCACCAATAATACATTTGTCGGCCATGCCAAGAATCGATCCCAGAACCTTTTTCTCAGAAGATAAATAAGTTACTGACTGAGTAAAGGTGTTATATATCCTTAACACATTGATGTGATTAGTACAAATGCGTATAACCCGTAAGAGTGGTGAAACATGGTGACAAATAAGCTAGACCTTAAAAAAAAACACTGCGCACTTTAACCATATGCCGATGTGGACGTAAAGTTGCAAGAACTAGGCCGGTATTGATCAAAGTATATCCAGGGGACCCGACCTGTAAACTTGGATTGTGAAAGAAGGAGACATTAAAGTAATAGTCGGGGAGTTATTGTATAAGCCACGACCAGCCCCGTTCTCTCTAAAGGGGAAAAGGGACAAAAATTAATGGTGGTCTCAAGTTGAACTTAATTATCAACCATAAATCATGTAGCCCGCTTCGGTGGTCGAATAACTGTCAGGCGTCACTCTCGAAATAGACTGGGCTGCCGTGGACGGGGAAACCGGGGTTCCAATGCCGGTCGGGTGAATTGCAGGTGGTTTCCTTGACTAATATCACAGTCGATAGTGGTTTTCCGTGTAGATTGGGTTACACTTTATATAAATTAAACCTTTATACCTAATACAGTAACGTAGCTAGTAGAACATGGAACCCAAACGAGTATTGAAACGCGGTCACAAAAAAAACATTAAAAAACAGTAAACATCGCTATTTGTTAGGAGGGTTTGAACTCAAAGTCTTCTTTTTTTTATATAGCACCAGGTCTTACTATCCGTACGCTTATGTACTAATTATGCTAATGGTTTTAGGTATTAGGAAGTTTGTATTTAAACGAAATGTACCCGTATTTGCGTGGAGGTAAAGTGGAAAACCATTTAGGAAAAGAATAATCCCTCAGTACACCCGACCGAGATTCAAACCTCAATCTCCCCGTCATCGGCAATCTAGTGTAATATTAGAGTAGCGTCTAGGACCATGTGACAACCGGAACGGGCACGACCTAAGTCAATGCGGGTAAGTTTACCTCTCATCCACGGCACCGGAATTTGTTCATTCAGTCATTATTACTTATTAGGGCTGTTATTTTTACACCGTGTTTTGCTACTCATTTGGGCTATGCGCATTGTTACACAATCGGGCTGCTGATAAGGAAGAACTCACTTCAGTGACCAAATGGTCTAAGGCATCACTGGCCTCTGATGATGGGGAGATCGGGACTCGAATCCCAGTTGAGTCTACTGATGGTGGGTTTTTTTAATGGTTCGCCACTCTTCTTTTACACAAATGCGGGTAGTTTACCTCTCAAATGCTTCCTTCCTCATCCCTACCCGATTAGGGTGGTTATAAAATATGTGTATAACCTGAATAGGTAGTAAGACGCAGTAATAAAGAGAAAAAAAAATCAGGACAGTTTAATTTAAAGAGGTCGGTGACCTGGCGATCTAGGGGTAAGGTGTCAGACTTCTGTGCTGGTGGCCGGGGTTCAATCCTCAGTCCCGGCACAGATTTATCTGATTACCAAACCCTTCCTTCACCTCTGACAAGACTTCTTGTGAATGTGGTGAATGTCAGGGCTCTACCGTGGTTCGGATTTCACGTTAAACTGTAGGTCCTCCATTTCATCTCACAATCACCCTACCATTACACATTGTCGTAAGTGCGTTCAACCCGAACGGGTAGTAAGACGCGGTGCTAATAATAATAATAATAATAATAATTTAAATAGAATGTACTCACACTTGGCGTGAATGGAGGGTTTCATATTTTCACCTTTAATCGAAATATATTTAATACTTTAGTCTATTGGTAATATCGTCATTTTATTTAAAATAAAAACACCAACTTGCTAAAATGTTGATTGTGTTTATATAATTTGTTGATTTTTTTTAATTTAGATTAACTTGATCGGGCAAAGTGTTATATTTTTCCTTTTGGGTGACATGATATTACTTGGTTAAGGAATCAGTGTGTGCAGAAATATATAAATAATACTTAGCCTAAGGCACAAATTAATACTAAACTTACATAGTATGTATACAGCTTTGGCACTTTGACATTGTTGGAAGAAATAAAGGCACGAGAATTGGTAGAATATTTAAAATCAACCACAGAAGAAAAAATAGAAATGGCTGACAGGACCATCTCACTTAGAGGAAATAAAAAAACAGGAAAATAAAATAAAAGGATAATAAATATACGATAGTTCCGTAGCCATAAAACATTGAGGTCAGACATGGTTGTAAAATTATTTCATAACTTTACCGTTTGTTTTTAATCGAGTTGTGAGTTAAAACATTTCTTTACTTTAGGGTTAGATCTTTTACTTTAATGTGTGGCTTTAAGAATTTGTAGTATGGCAGGAATTCTGAACTGTTACAATAATTGTAGCTTTCACTTCAAAATTTAAAAGTTTTGACTTTACAAATCAGAGGTTTTCGAAAAATAATTAGTCAAAACTTTTTGTCTAGTCATTAAGGAAATAAGTAATTTCCTGTGCGTGTTAAATTATGTTACAGCTAGAGAAAAAAAAGTTATCAGCTATAATTTCATTTTTTTTACAACCGTGTCTTAACACCTGTTCAGGTTATACGCAGATGTACTAATTACGCTTATTGTGCAAGCGCAGCTTTTGGACGGCTGCGAGAAAGAGACTTTGACAGCCTAAGGGCCAGTTTCATAGTAAAATTTAGTACGCCTCAAGTGCGGCGCTACACTAAATACATGACGACACCTACCTAAACCAAAATGGAATGGGCCAGTTTCCTATGCGAGAACGGCCCATTCCATTCGAGTTGAGGTAGGTGTCGTCTTGTATTTAGTGTAGCGCCGCACTTGAGGCGTACTAAATTTGACTATGAAACTGGCCCATAATATCGTAACTCAGACCAAACTGTAGGCGTCACCAAACTATCATAATACCACCAGTATTGAAGCGTTGAGAATCAAGCATCAACTTCGATAGACAGGCCACGTTGTTTGAATGCCCGAAACTCGACTCCCAAAACAGATTATGTATTCACAGTCGGAGGATGGCCAACGAAACCTGAAGGGGTGGGGGGGGATGGGACACAGCACAGACGGTACAACTACGTACTACTACGTCCAACACGAAGAAGTGCCTAATCGACAGCGACAACTGGGAGGCCATAGCAGCCAATCACCCGGCATGGCGTCGGCTTGTCCACGAATGCCAACAACACTTTTAACAACAACAACGAAGACAACAATCTGACAAGAGTAATTCTTGGAAAGGGCAAATACATCATAGGAGAGTGAACCCTCAACAGCCAGTGGTTAACGGAAACAACGCATTCCAACACTGTGGGAGAGTCTGTAACTCCAGGATTGGTCTTTACAGTCACCTAAGAAACCACAATCTCTACTAATGATATCTGTGTAAGACAATCATACTCGTTATCGAGTGATAGCCCATCAATTACGCTTAAGTTAGGGATTATGTAGGTTGAATTTAGATTAAGTGCACCTACATTAGCGTGAAAGAAGAGTGGGAAACCAATTTAGAAGCCCCCCCTCAGTACATTAGTATTATTAGCACCACATCTCACTACCCGTTAGGGTTATACGCATTAATGTGTAATGGTAGGGTGATTTTGAAATGAAATGGAGGACCTACAGTTTAACGTGGGATCCAAACCACGGTGGAGGCCTGTTTTGATTAATACACGTCTTGTCAGACACATATAAATCTGTGCCGGGACCGAGGATTTAACCCCAGACTCTCAGCAGATAAGTCTGACACCTTACCCCTAGACCACCAGGCCATTCCCTTAGTACAATCTACCAAGATTTGAACCTTGATCCTACTGTAATAAGCAATCTAGTTTAATACGGGATTGATGCTTTAGACCATTCGTCCACCGAAGCAGGTTCGTGTAAGATGTAACTATAATATGTTAAGATGGAACACGTGTATGTATGTATTATTATTGCTGTGAAGCAAGAGACAATGAGTCGCATTAATAAATATAATCATCTGATTAAATTATAGCATGCTACTAGATGTAATCATTATTTTATCCTAGATAATCTCTTTTCATCGGTTGAGCGTTATTAAAATCATAGAATAGTGTTGTGAACAAACCAAATTTGTCAAAGTAAAAACTTTATGTCTTAAGTTAACCAACCGTGTAATAGGTTTTACTTCTGTCATTTGTTTGGCAAATGGTGAAACGGAGTATTGCCAACCGAAGGAATCCAAGCAACTAACTTATCTTTGCTGATACAGCAGCGCCAGAGAGCATCATCACAAAGAGAAGCCCCGTCAACACGTCCACGCCAAGATAGCGTGGCAGCCACAAAAGAAGCGTGCACAAGATAGCGTGTCTGAATTCTACAGGAAATTACAAAACCGAGCTTTCGGCTTACTTTCTCTTTCTATATGGGTATATAATAGTCAGATCACCATGAGAAGGAAATTATCTGATGGTTCGTAAAGTTAGCATGATCGACTTTTGTTTGGGTGGTGGGTTTTTACAATAATATCTGTCACTCGCTTAGTTGGTCGAATAGTTTGAGGCGTCACTCTCGCAATATACTGGACTGCCGATGATGGGGAGATCGAGATTCCCATTTCTGTCGGTTGTAATGAGGGTGATTTTTGACGTGAATACGTCTTTGCTATCATACGGGGGCAATCCAAAAAACCTAATGGTAACAAAATCGGGGGATACAGTTTGGCGTTGTAGTTTCGAATCTATCCTCTACATCCAAAATTAAATTATACCACTTGATAGCTAAAGGATCAAAGAATGCATTATGATACGCGAGAACAGTGACGCATAGCGCGCGGTGGAGGGGGAAGCGCCGCCATTTTGAGGTTATTTTGCTGCGTATCGAGATTTTCAATTAGTAAAACTTTTGACTCGGAGAAGCTACGTTGTCCGTTTAAGTTTTAATCGTCAGCTGTCGTCAAAATCTATCGAGTGTATATAAAACATTAGTTTAAGGTAGTGACAGTGAGTATAACAAGGTGTTATAATAAAAATATATTATCAAAAATATATCTATTGTATATAAAACATTAGTTTAAAGTAGTGACAGTGAATATAATAAGGTTTTAGAATACCAGAAATCTCGATGTATCTTGTATGCCATTTGTGTCGTACTTTTCGTATCACAGACCTATAATTAATAAAGTTATATTGTAACACAATAATTATTTGTTTCCTTGCTTTTATCCTAAATACATAAATAAAAATATTTTATTTAAAAATATATATAACCCGTTAAATAAACGTATTCACTTAAAACACACGGCCGTGTCCATGACACAGCCATACCCCCCCCTTTTTTTTTTACTTGTTTTCCACTCTCCCTCCGTTCACTTGAGAGTATATTACCTTTAAATTCAACCTTCCTCATCCTTAATACATTAAAGTATTCTGTGTATATGCGTGGAACTAGTAAATAAGCGTATAATACTAACGGGCTTAAGTCGTGATGCTAAGATAAAAAACTCTGTTAAGTGAGAAATATTTTATACCATTGTAGTTTCAAGCGCTCACCGCGAGAGATGTTTTGGTTTTCCCTGGTGACAGAACTTGTAATGAACTCATAATTACCTTAACAACTAAAGTTGTTACCTCACGCTATATATGAATAAACCCCATCGGGACGCTAACCAAACCCTCATACAGGTACTTGGAAATCATTGGGTGGAGCAAATCTTCAACGACCATCCCGGTGCATACATCGCGATTGGTGGCCGAGGTATTTACAGTAACCGCTATAAAAGCTACTATTTCTACTTTCAAATATTTATGTGATCTTCAGCTATCCCTTTTGATATATACTATCAACACAGTCCAATTTTCATAGGTAGAGCCTTTTTAGAAAATACGATATTAATACAATTTTGCTAGTTATTAGAATGATTCTATGGGCATTAATAATACACACACACACACATACAAATATATATATATATGAGGCCAGAAAGATGTTTGTTTATTCTTTTTGCATTGGTGGACAGCAGATATATATATATATGTATATATATATTATTAATAATATATATATATATATATGTATATGAGGCCAGGAAGATGTTTATTTATTCTTTTTGCATTGGTGTACAGGATATATATATATATATATATGTGTGTATTATTAATGCCCATAGAATCATTCTAATAACTAGCAAAATTGTATTAATATCGTATTTTCTAAAAAGGCTCTACCTATGAAAATTGGACTGTGTTGATAGTATATATCAAAAGGGATAGCTGAAGATCACATAAATATTTGAAAGTAGAAATAGTAGCTTTTATAGCGGTTACTGTAAATACCTCGGCCACCAATCGCGATGTATGCACCGGGATGGTCGTTGAAGATTTGCTCCACCCAATGATTTCCAAGTACCTGTATGAGGGTTTGGTTAGCGTCCCGATGGGGTTTATTCATATATAGCGTGAGGTAACAACTTTAGTTGTTAAGGTAATTATGAGTTCATTACAAGTTCTGTCACCAGGGAAAACCAAAACATCTCTCGCGGTGAGCGCTTGAAACTACAATGGTATAAAATATTTCTCACTTAACAGAGTTTTTTATCTTAGCATCACGACTTAAGCCCGTTAGTATTATACGCTTATTTACTAGTTCCACGCATATACACAGAATACTTTAATGTATTAAGGATGAGGAAGGTTGAATTTAAAGGTAATATACTCTCAAGTGAACGGAGGGAGAGTGGAAAACAAGTAAAAAAAAAGGGGGGGGTATGGCTGTGTCATGGACACGGCCGTGTGTTTTAAGTGAATACGTTTATTTAACGGGTTATATATATTTTTAAATAAAATATTTNAAAGTGACATCAGTTAGATCACATGACTTGACGTATGAATACTGAAAATTAGATATATTAATTTTTCTGACCATTCCATGAAAATTTGGACTGTAACTATAAAATAACACTAATAATTCAGCAGAATGTTAGCTTTGTTAACAGCAATAAAATATGTTTGTATTTAATTGAAGTTTCTTCGTGCTTTATATGAATATTATACTTTTCAAAGTTGTGGAGCCAGTTGGAATATTTAACATCCCCTCTCATACCACGGATAACACTGATAAAACATCCCGAACTAGCCATCACATCTTGGTGAAGCCTTATGTGTATTCTGCTTTATAAAACAGTTTCACCATAATTTGCTTTACTCTACATATATTATTTTTCCCAGCCTGTGGAGTGGGTCACTATTTTATTCAAACCATATTATTTTCCCCTACCAGCTTGATAGGCCTGTCGTAGCTTCATATACCTTATAATATAACTTAAAACTAGGACAGGCACAACATCCAGTCCTCAGCCGTTAATTTATCAATGTGAAATAATAAACCCCTATTTTCATCAGTTATACATTCTCGGTCATGCCGGTAATAGAACCCTAGACCCTTATCTTAGCAGGCAGACACACGCTACCGACTGAGCTAAGGTGTCAGACAGTTTTAACATAAATATATATTTTTTTCAATCAGGAATACAGTAAACCTATCCAAATTTTGCTGCGGTCAAGGAAAGAAAGTAGAAAACCACACTTAAAAAATAATGTTTTCTGGTTTAAGTGTAAGCTTGTTTCTAATATCCCGGATAATCAATCGGTTGTGAGATAGACTCTTAAGGTGAGAGTGTAAGGGACGCGAGAAAATGTTAATGTTTTTGCAGTTTATGTAGCAAAATATCTTATAGGCGATACAAATAAAATATTGATTCATTGGAGATAAAGAGTTTAATTTTCTTAACATGGTATCATCAAAAGTTATTGAATATCCGTCAAGGTTGTTCTGGAGTTTAATGACAACGTTTTCTCTTCATTTAAAATGTTTGTGATCTGATATATTTATGATCATGACAGATATTCAACAACTGTTTATATCACCATGTAAAGAACATTAAACTATATGTTCATACTGGAGAAATATTTTATTTGATTAAGCCAGAAAAAAAAATCCTATAAAAACTGCAAAAAACTGTCTCCTTTCCTTGCATCCATTACACTCCCACCTTAAAATATGCCGCAGGATTTCTCGTGCATAGCTGTATGTGTGTGTGCTGGGGGAGTGGCTATTATAACTAAAGTGACGCTCTTAGTAGTCAGCTAAGGCCCTCCTGGCTAACAGCAGCACCCAGAGGGCTTGGTGCCGCCCCCACAGACGTCACTAACAGGTGATCATGTTTGCAGGTGTGGTGAACCGAGGTGACTCGTTCAGGAGACGTCGATCCCGGAGTAACAGCCTAGTGCCTCCGGGCCAACAGCAGCACCCAGAGGGCACGGCGCCGCCCCCACAGACGCCACTAACAGGTGATCATATTTGCAGGTGTGGTGAATCGAGGTGATTCGTTCAGGAGACGTCAATCCCGGAGTAACAGCCTAGTGCCTCCGGGCCAACAGCAGCACCCAGAGGGCACGGCGCCGCCCCCACAGATGCCACTAACAGGTGATCATGTTTGCAGGTGTGGTGAATCGAGGTGATTCGTTCAGGAGACGTCGATCCCGGAGTAACAGTCTAGTGCCTCCGGGCCAACAGCAGCACCCAGAGGGCACGGCACCGCCCCCACAGACGCCACTAACAGGTGATCATGTTTGCAGGTGTGGTGAATCGAGGTGATTCGTTCAGGAGACGTCGATCCCGGAGTAAAAGCCTAGTGCCTCCGGGCCAACAGCAGCACCCAGAGGGCACGGCGTCGCCCCCACAGACGCCACTAACAGGTGATCATGTTTGCAGGTGTGGTGAACCGAGGTGACTCGTTCAGGAGACGTCGATCCCGGAGTAAACAGCCTAGTGCCTCCGGGCCAACAGCAGAACCCAGAGGGCACGGCGCAGCCCCCACAGACGCCGGTCGCCTCGCCCGCGGCCGGCCTCAATAATGACATCATCACATACAGGGTGGCGATGATAGGCGCCTCAGGGGTGGGCAAGACGGCGTTGGTCAGTCAGTTCATGACCTCCGAGTGCATCAACGCTTACGATCGCCAAAGAGGTGGGTGAAAAAAAATTCAGCTTCAATTTGAATGATGTTTCATTTCTTAAAATAAGCGTATAATTTCTAACAATTGTTACTGCGTGACAAAGAGATAGCATCCATAGCCTTGATACAGTCCAGTTTACATTGGAACAAGCCTGACTCCTTTTCTCAGTCAGCGACATCTTTTCTCAGTCAGCAGTGCTGCTGCTTGGGCGGCCGCATGGTCTAACGCGATAATCTGACAGTAGACTAGACTGCCGAGGATGGTGTGGTAGAGAAAGGGGGATCGGGCTTTGGTCATTTTAACAGTCCAATCCTAGGTTTGAGCAACATATCCATCTATTGGCGGTTTTCAGGTTTTGCGTCCAACATATACATATATTGATAGATTGTGTAAAATATGTCAGTTTCTTACTTAGAAATTTACTTTGGGAGGTGACCTGGTAGTCTAGGGGTAAGGTGTCAGACTTCTGTTCTGGGGTTTCGGGGTTCAATCCTCGGTCCCGGCACAGATTTATCTGATTACCAAACCCTTCCTTCACCTCTGACAAGACGTGTATTAATCACAACTTGTGAATGTGTGGAATGCCAAGCCTCCACCATGGTTCGGATCCCACGTTAAACTGTTGGTCCTCTATTTCATCTCACAATCACCCTACCATTACACATTAGCGTAAGAGCGTATAACCCGAACGGGTAGTAAGACGTGGTGCTAATAATAATAATAGTATATGTAATAGAAAAAAATCGTCACATTAAATCAATCCTTAACTTAGATGCTAATGAATCGATCATTTGCTTCCCACCTTCATCGTGAAATGAATATAGAACCAACAAAAATAATGTTTTTATATAATTTATTCCAGTAAAGACCAAACTTGTATAGACTACTATTAACAGTTTTCTCAACATTTAATAAAACTAAATGTTGCGTGACTCTTATCTTAGCTACCTAAACAGTCCTCTTAAATAAATTGATTGTTATTAATTCAATTAATTGTACGAGTATTTAACTGTTCTTTTTGATAAGACTGAGTATAGCAACACACGACTTATAAAAGTAACTCAAATCTAGAACAGAGACATAAACCTGTCCACCAGCTCCTTTTCATAGGTGAAAGTCTAAGTTTAGTCAACTATACATTTCTCGACAGTGCCTGGAATTGAACCCAGGGTCTTTAAACTCATTAGACAAAGGAGCTTTTGATCGAGCTAAGTTGTAAGATTAAAATACTGATTTTAAAGCCGGATAAATAAGATATTATTTAATACGTTGACGAGATACCGAGTTTTTCTAATAAAAGTTTATTAGACACATTTTAAAGATAAAACAGTTTACAGCCTTGTATTTATATTTTAAAAGCTAGTTAGGTTTGTCTTTATTAAGAATAAAATAGCTGAAGCTATTATGTAAGCATTCAGTGAGGGATTACACCACTCAGATATCATATTCTGAAAATTTAAAAATGGGTTCGATTCCCGTATCCAGGTGTCATTTTTCAATTTTCAGAATTTGTCTTTATTGTTAACATATTTATTATATTTTTCTTTAGTTAGCACCACGTCTTACTACCCGTTCGGGTCATACGCTTAAATACCAATCACACCAATGGATTAGGAATTGGAAAGGTTGAATTAGTGGAAGTGAACCCGCATTTGCATGAAGGGAGAGTGTAAAATCATTTAGGAAAAACCACCACCTGTTCATCCGACCGAGATTCGAACCTCTATCTCCCCGTCCTCTGTGGTCTAGCTCAACAGGACTGGCGCGTTAGCTAGCTACGCCACCAAATCGGGCTATATTTATTATTAAATATTTGAAGAAGTTATAATTGTAATATAAAGGCGAAAATATGATAAAGATTGCTACGGTGTAAAATATTATTTAAATATAAATACTCATTAAATTGTTTATGGAAAGCCTCGTTTGTGTTTAAACTTTAATATAGATCAAAAGAATTGAAAAAGGGGGCAATACAGTGTAAATGAGTGTTAAAAAAAAGGAACAACTGACATAAAATAAGTGAGTGTAAGAGAAAGTTTTTTTGTGTGTTTTCAAAATTGACTTCAGACCTACTGAAAATAATATCTACGAAAGTTATATACAAAAAAATGTACCTTATTTTTTTATTATTTGCAAAGGAATAATAAAAAAAATAAAAAACTCAAAAGAAACGGAAATTAAACTTCCAAACATCAAATGTGTGTATGACAGCCTTCTTTTTTATTTTCTACTACCGGTTATATTCTTAGAAAATAAACGTTGGGAATTCAAGTTTTTATTAAAGAACTGAAAGGGCAGAGGTAGTAGTGAATCGAAGTATGTCGTCATCAATCATTTCTTCCGCAAGTCGATGCCACAGGTGGTTTATGAACGGCAGATATTCCTTCTCTTTCATACGCACAGTATGGATCAATTTTTTGTTTTTCCACCGTCTTAATTTATTAACACGACGTGTATACAGTAGCCCCGTGGCTTCTTTGGTGCTGACTGACAGCTCACAGCCAACAGATGACGGCTTTGAAAAGTTAACAGACCAAATTATGTATCCCTACGCCGAACATATGATCCGCTAAAACATATGTTTAGCAGCTGTCACTTCTGACAGTCAACATATATATATATATATATATATATATATATATATATATATATAAATGTTGACTGTCAGAAGTCAGCTGTGAGCTGTCAGTCAGCACCAAAGAAGCCATGGGGCTACTGTATATACCTAAATGTTGACTGTCAGAAGTCAGCTGTGAGCTGTCAGTCAGCACCAAAGAAGCCACGGGGCTACTGTATATACCTAAATGTTGACTGTCAGAAGTCAGCTGTGAGCTGTCAGTCAGCACCAAAGAAGCCATGGGGCCACTGTAATTGTGGTGTAGCAGCCACATATTTCATACCTAAATCAGTGGAATCACATGTTAGGACATTAGTTTCGTCCTGTCTCGATTACCGTTTATAGGGAAGTCAAGGTCTGAGTTTGATTCAGGTGTACTGAGATCTATTTTTTTTAGCAACGCGTCTTACTACCCGTTTGGGTTATACGTTTATATACTAATTTTAGTTTTAGGCGTGGAGGGAATGTGTAGAACCATTTTGTAACAATCACCCTAAATACATCCTACCGAAAATCGTACCTCGATCTCCCCATCATCGGAAGTTTAGTCAAAAATGAGAGTCGTGCGTTAGACCAAGCAGCCACCGAAACGAGATACTGAGAGGTTCCCCCCCCCCCCCCC
>CABFVX010001075.1:0-63287 GCA_902151425.1 Timema shepardi
ATATTTCATTTTCACAGTTATAAATGTCAAGTTTCCTGGTTTATATTAATTTAATTTCGTTTTTTCCTTGTATTGGCTAACATTGAATATTTGTGCCAAAACTTACGTTAACACTTTTTCTAATCTAGACCTGAGGATGGTGCCATTGCAGCACCGAAACATGTCGTGACAATCTCACTCCAGAATTTAAAAAAGGAACAAGGGCATTAAACCTCTCAGATAAGAATAGAGTTCAACTTTTATTAACCTCTTTATATTTTTATGATCACACTTTTGTTAATTAAACTTATATATCTTTTTACACCATATTATATTGTTCCTCTAATATTCTTATATCTTTTAGACACATGTCTCTTTAATATTTTGTAGTTATTGAATTGTGATATCATAAATTTCCTGAAATACCAAAAAAAGTAACTTACAAGTTTTCATAAAAGAATAGGCATCATTTCTCAAACTCTTTAACTTCATTCTAATTAACTTTATTGTATTTTATCAATACTATACACTTTATTATAAGTTTGACTCATTTCTTTAATACATGTATTTAATATGTTTTGTTCTGGTTATGTATGTGTTGCTTTGACTCACATTTTTAATGTGTATGTATAATGTCTATTATTATATTTTAATTTTTATTTTATCACAATCCTTTATTTAAACCATATACTTTTATGACAAGTAAACTCAAATATATTTTCTTCATAATTTATTTCACAACTTAAACATTTTTTTGCCTACCTTTGCTTTTTCTATTGATTTCTATTTTTATCAATTATAATAATTGCTTTAGCTTAAATCTACATTCACGATGCTTAGCTAGAGAGAGGGCTACACATATAGGCTATTTTCAAAGTAGTGGAAACTTGTAGACTGTTATTACATATTAGCCGGTCGATGGCGTCCAGATCTGTCGAAACAGAGGGGGCGCATTTCCACCTCCGTAGAGGGGCGCCGGCGATAGGGGTTCAGGCGAGAGTATGCCTGGGGCGGGCCTGAGGACGTCAGTGGCGTCGTGCGTGGGACTGACCAGTGAGGGCGCCTCGTGTGGGGTAGATGTCGTCACCCCCATCGTAATGCTGCCCAGAAGGCCCTCATCCAAACCGTATAAATACCAATAGTCTGAAATTAAATAAATACATATTAATTGCTATTTACAGAAAATAAAAAAAACACTGGCAAGTCTATCGTAGGCAGCTAATTAATTACCCATGGACCAGTCACCATCTGCTCTGAAAATTCCGTCTTCCGTAAATTGCACTAACTGGTCCGTGCTATTGTGATCCACAGGTTGCGCCGCCACGCCAAGCTTTATGGGCTCATCATCTAACAAAGAAGAAGAGAATACTGCTGTACACCCTGACATGATAATCAAATTAGAATCCATTAAAATATACAAAATGAATTAAACATACTCGAATTTATCCAGTTTTTCAGAGCGTCAAAACTTATCTTGATGTTTATGTGATCCAATTACAATTTGAAATGATCGAATGTAATGATTTGGGTTCTATTTATACCCTTCTCAAAGTGTTTACAGACTGTAATGACCTAAATATTGTAATGTGTGTCTGCGCATGCGCAAACCGAATCAGGTCTTTGTAAATACCGTTATCTATTAGATACCTTCTACCCGACGCTGGGTATGGATGTGTCTTGTCGCCGCTCTGTTCATGGATGGTGGAACATCGTCTGTGTGTGTGTGCTGTTATAGACCTGGGAGTAGTTTTTCCACCCTCCATCTAGGCATATGCCGGTTCAAACTTCCCAACAGCATAATTAGTATCTACGCCCATAATCAGAGCGGGTAGTAAAACGTGGTGATTGAATCACGGTCTACCCGTATTCGACAGTCTAGAGGGCGAGATTTGAACCCAAAACTTCCGTCTACGGGCAAACCAAACTTACATCGCGCACTGCATGATTCAGATCTATTGAATAATTGCTTGATTATTACACTAATGTGATTGGTGGCAGGAAGATGAAACGTATCTGAAAAAAACCCAGCCTCAATACATCTGACAGGGGCCTGGGTCATTGACCTAAATATCTATTCATGTCTCTACTTGTCTTGTAGGGCCGACATACTGGTGCCAGGGAAAATCCCGTTGCCCTGGTCAATGACCTCAATATCTATTCTTGTCTTGTCAGACCGTCATACTGGCGCCAGGGGTTGCGACACACTGGCCTAGTTCGCGATCTATTCATGTCTCGTGAGACGCCAATCTGACACCAGGGAAAACCCGCTGCCCGGGTCATATCTATTCTTGCTTGTGAGCCATCAAGCTGACGTCAGGGAAAACCCATTGCCCGTGGCATTGACCTCAATATCTATTCTTGTCTTGTTAGGCCGACATACTGGCGCCAGGGTTGCGAAGGAGGAGGGGGTCTCAAGACAGGAGAACCAATTATCACACTCTACCACCGACAGCCATAGCGTGAGGTTCGTGTTGGGCAGTCCTGTAGTGTCTTGTGGCGGAGGAGCCAATGTTCAATCAACATAAGACAGCCATAATGCCACGTCCTCATGCCGGAACGTCACGGACCATTTGCTCACCCCAATCAATGAATAAAAACTCCAACACCTCAATCCTAGCCAATAATTAATTAGCAATAATCAATTAACAATCATTAATAATTAAAAGGCCGTCAGGAGAGGTTCATTCCGACAGGGCCTTGTGACGGAGGAACCAATGTTCATTCAACATAAGACAGCCCTAGCGAGAGGTTCTAATAAACAAATTTATGAATAAAAACTCCAACACCTCTATCCTAACAGTTAATTAATTAACAATCATTAATAATTAATCATCAAGAACCAACATGTCCTGGGTTGGGAGGCGAGGGCTGTAGGGGAGGGGCAGGAGGAGGGGGAAAGTAGGTCAAGGGGTGGCGGTGGGGGAATAACGGTAAATCATACGGATGTGGAAAGTATGTTAATGAGCATCACATTACTATTTCTAGGTGTAACGTAGTGGAACCATACGCCATACTACATACTAATAACACAATCGCAAAAAAAAAATCATAATATGTATTAAAGCTTATAAGACAATTTAAAAAAATATATTTTCAGTAAACTACCTTTAACAGCGTGCATCACCTGCCAATCACCCGCCTCAGTGGCGTAGTTATCTAACATGCTAGATCCGTGTTGAGCTAGACTGCTGAGGACGGGGAGATCTAGGTTCTAATCTCGGTTGACTGAACTGGGGTGGTTTTTCCTAAGTGGTTTTCCACTCCCCCTCCACACAAATGTGTATTCACTTCATCTAAATTCAAGCTTCCCAATTCCTAACCCATTAGCTTAATTAATACTTAGCGTATAAGCCGAACGGTGCTATAATTTAAAAACCTTTCAATCAACTCTGTGACTCAGTCGGCTATAAATGGTAACTTTACACGAACACTTGCACGTGGATCAGTTATGATTCAATACTAATGGAGCTAAAGAGTTAATACAAGTTCCTAATACTGAAAATTGTTGAAATATTAAGTGATATTTGTATAAAAACTGTATTGAAAAAGACGTTTATGACCATTTTAGAATGGCTTTACAGATAAGCACTGTGCACAAATCTTCATTCTGTCGTAGTAGGGTCACACTGTAGTTATTAACAAGAAACTTTGTCGTTTTGTCCCCCCTCGTCACCGCGGAAAGTTTCAAGTAATCATTAAAATACGAAAGCACTGCAAACATTTCTTGTATAGTGTAGGTCTTTTCTTTTTCCTTTTACTCCCATACCTCGCGCGCACACATAAACGAGCCGGGAGATGAGTTGGCCCTGCTATGACGAACACTTCTAAGTAAGTTTTCTCACAAAACAAATACATCATCTTTTTAATAACAATAAACCCACTTTGTATAAACATTTTAAACTAAATTGCTCAAATATTTTTAACAACGTAAGTTACAATTTATTAAAATAAACACGTTTCCTTGTTTATCAAGGAAAAATATATCAAGATATTCATTTTGAGCTCAATCTTCAAGGCCAATTTCAAATAATTTCACGCTTTCTATAATGTGTTGTAAGTAAAATACCCTTAAATTAATGTATGTTAGAATAGTAAAGAACGATTATTATTGATCATGTAAAATAGTTCCTTGATAACAATTTTCAACAAAATCGTTAGAGATACTACCAATTTTTTTCTTGTATTATAGTAAGTCACAAGCAAACTACTTACTATAAAATGATTCTTTGTTATAAAATAAAATTTAAATAATGTATTTATAATGTATAAAACTCAAGAGAACCAAATCGCTTGATCCATTTCTATATTGTTAAATTTAAAAAAACAGTCATGTTGAATGAATTTCTCTACAAATAAACAGCCGTATACAGTTTTATTTTTCATGTCGAATACTCTCAAGACACAAATTTGGGACCAAATCGTTAAAGCAATTTTTAAAATATTTCAAGTTTAAAAAAAAAAACTTTGGCAAGATAGCCTTCAACAAATATTTGCGCAAAAACCAATGAAACAATGCTATTTATCATGTAAAACTAATCCCAAAGGTGCATTTAAATGCATTTAGAACAGTTTTCAAAAAATTTGAATTTCCAAAAAAATCCCTCGTCATTAAAATACACTTAATTAGAGGTCTTGGGTAAAAACCAAACAAATATTTGGAGGCATAGCCATATTATATATATATATATAGAGAGAGAGACCTATTCCAAGTTAGAACAAAATCTATCCATAATTTTGTATCCGTGGCCATGAACAGACAAGCAAACAGAAAGACACGCAGAAATGTAAAATACACTATTTTGTGTCCGGGTTCACATAAAACGTAAATATATTTATCTTAACCTCGAGGTTGATTTTTTCACAGTTAAAATAATTTATCCTGATGTGAGAAAGTAAAAAATTAACATCGCATTTCACCAAAGAGCATACATTAAATAATATACATTGTTTAAAAAAATTAATTGTTTTGTACATTTTCAAAAGCTCGATTTGAAAATATATTTATTTGATTCGTGAAATATTGATTTTTATAAAATATTCTTCCAAATAGAAGTTATTTATTTTTAAGAGTCATACAACCTTGCAACTGTAGCTATTTTGTATCTCAAAGAGTTACGGCGATAGGATCCAAATTTTAAATTTTCGCTGTTAGGGCCGATTTTGAGAAAATCGATTTTCTTCTATTAACCTGTGAGTAGTGAGTAAATTACCTTTGATCTTAGGGCTGAATGGATAGTTCAAAAACGCCTCTTGGGAAACTTATCAAAACCCTAGATACAGACAGGTCGCGATGAAAAAACAAAAACAAACAATTTTTCATGTTCAGGGTGTCAAGAAACTTTGACATCCAGCAAAATATCAAATTATACAGTTTTTTACTATCTATTAAAATACTTTCCTATGTCTCGCGAGAAAGAAAAGATGACATCTGGATCCACGAATCAAACCCGGGATATTTGGACGAACGCACCAAAGATATCAAAGATTCGTCTCGTGCGCAGGGTCATTTTTCTCTCATATATTAAGGCCGAGTCTGTGATGGATGGGTGGAAATCGTTGGCGAAAAATGATCTGGTGATTCGGGTTTCGCTTTTATGCTGCTGAGTAAAATTTAAATTGTACACGAACGCTATAATTAAGTGTACAAGGGTTCGCTTTCTTCCATGTTAACCGCGCCGATGTACAATTTAATATTTACTTTGCAGCATAAAGCCATCCAACCGAGTAACTGATGGCTGTGGTATCAATGATATTTCAATTTTAGCCGATAATTTCAACACTACTTACCTACATCAAAGACTGCTTTAAGTTGAGAGTGTAAGAAACACGAGAAAAGAGCAATCAAAATAATTATTTTGACCAGAACAAATAAAATATTTATCAGGTAGAAACAAGTATTTTAATTTTCTTCTCGTGTCGATTTGAACAGTTCTTGAATATCCATCAAGGGTGTCTTGGAATTTAATGACAACTTTTATTCTCAATTTAAAAGTTTATTTTTGATGATAGATGGAACAATATTTTGGTTCAAAAAATGTTTAGCTATAAAAACTGCAATAAAACTAACCTTTTCTCGCGTCCCCTACTCTTCCAACCTAATTTATGAGTGAAAATATGATCCTGAATACGTGAGAAATCTTCAATAGCTTAGTGGTAGAACATTTATTCTTAAATCCAAAGGTCCCGGGTTCAATTCCTGGGTCTAGATGTAATTTTCAAAGCCACGAATATGACTCTTTGATATAGCTACACCCGTAGATAATTCGATCTTCTTATTCTTTTGAATCCCTTCATTTTCTCTATTTTATTCGTTCTTATGCTCCCTCTTATAACTAACACTCTTCTCCTTTTGTATTCCTTCACTTTCTATCTTCTATCGAATCTTCTTCTCCCTCTTCTGTTTCTCTTTGCTTTTTATATTTATTAGCTTTATATCTTTTCTTTAATTTTACTCTCACTCTTATCTTCCCCTTTTATGTTCCTTCCCCTATGCTATCCAATTCAATTTTCTCCTCCCTCTTATTAATATATTTTCCTTTTGCATTTCATTAATTATTAAAACTTCTTCTCCATCATATATCCCTCTTCCTCTATTCTATTTATTCACTTTTTCTTTGGCATTTTATCTTGTTCTCGTTGTTATATCTATCGTCTTATATTCTAATTCTCAACTTTCTTTCTTCTCTTTGATCATCTTCTCTCTCTGACATAGCTATTTTTCTTTTATATTTCTTAACTTTATTCTATTTGATCTTTTACTCCCTCTTGCATAGGCCTATCTCATTCCCTTTTATATTTCTTCCCGTTCACTCCAATATTATATATTCTTCTCCCTCTTATTTCTCTATACTTTATCCATGTTTTAGTTTCTCTCATAATTCTACTCTCCTTTTAATATTCCTCTTCCCTTTTTCTATTTCTTCCCTTTCTCTCTTGTATTATTTTTTCTTCTATCTCTTATATTTTATCTCTTCTTCTTTTCTATTTATTAATTTTCTTTATTCAATCTTTCTCTATGTGCTCTATTTCTCATCCCCGCCTACTATGTATCTCCCTCATTCTGACCCACAATAGAGATGTAATCCAATATATCTTTCTGCCACCTTCTAAACGTCTCCCTCCCCCCGTCCCGTCCCAAACCCGCCTGTGCCGGTTCTTCAAGTAATGAAAATCTCGTTGAGCAGTCGTTAAGTCGTCCCTGGGTTTGTTTTGCCCGTCCCCATTCCCCAGTCACCCACTCCTGGGTAGCAGAAGGTTTCAGCCAGCTCGTAAAAGTGTTTTCTACAGGTGTTCCTTCAAACGATTTTATTATCGTGATAGTTTTACAGCTCGTGTCACAGTGAAAGATCCAAAGATTTTTTATTAAAGAACAATTTGAGTCTTTAATGTGAAACGTGATACATATAGCGAGTATTCTTCACGGGATAAGTAATGTGATTGCTGATGTATATTAATAAGATCTAGATCTACTCGTATTTTCATAAAAATTGTTAAATATTACATGAACGTCTTTGGTACTATCTTTTATAATACAGTTCTGACTTTATAGTTTATGATTATACTGAAAAAATGTTTAAAAGTGCTTCTTTCTTCTATAATTCAAAGAACTATGGCGTATAAAATGCAGTTATAGCTTTATATTGTATAGTAATAGCGTTAAACTAGTATAAAAGTAGTCTTATTTTCATTTAGGAACAATCAAATGTTTGGGTTGATAGCATTCCAATCTTGATTTAATTACAGAATACACAAATGAAAGTACAACTCTACTGATAAATCCTAGCTTTGGTCGATATTGTTATTTTAATATTATATTTTATTTTCCATGATTATTTATAACATCAAATTTATTGATCAAACTATATTAACGTTCCAATTTCCTTGTGATTTATCTTTGTTAAAGCCTCTTTTTCTTCCCCATCTGCCAGGCCTGTAAGTTGAACTCAAAGGAACGATGTAGATGAGGAAAATTTCACCATCGTTCATAATTGTTGAGCCCATGTGGGGTTTTGAAAGCAGTGTCATTAGCTCGCTTCTCTCGGCTTTTCGTCGCTCCTGTGGTGGGTAGAATAACATTATCTTTAGAAGGCTCCATCTACTTAAGGTTTCATTTAGCTTCATCGCACGACGCCAGTGGAACAAGGGCTTCACATCAGAGGAGAACCTAGACCATCGTCAACAACGGAACGTCGAGGCGTTGAACGTTAAGGGCGCTGCCTAACTGTGACGTCACGGCAAGACAAGATATGGCTTCCCATGTTAATGTATCTACGTTTTATTCGGGTGAGTTTTAAATATAGAACATTGAAACAGATAAGATAACATCTTAAATAATTCTAATAAAAAAAATACCTTAAAGAAAGAACGGTTTTCGGAACAAGGTTGCTAACAGTTTCATAAACAGTGTTAATCACAGATTCGAATTTGTGGATTTAAACTAAAACTTGACGTAATTAGATTACTAAGTTCAATATGATAACCTAGAATTTGTATTAAAATACATAATTTTTCTTTTAATTCCTTTTTTTATGCACTGTAAACCCACTTCGGTGGCCGCATGGTCTAACGGGCTACTCTCACAGTAGACAAGATTGCCGATGAAGTGAAGACGAGGTTCGAATCTCAGTCGTATGTACTGTGGATGGTTTTTCCCAAATGGGTTTTCAACTTTCCCTCCACGCAAATGTGGGTGGACTTCCTTTAAATATAGCCTTCCTAATTCCTACAACCATTAGCGTAATTAGCACATAAGTGTATAGCCCGAACGGGTAGTAAGATGCGGTACTTTAAAAAATACATTTTAGACCTCGGCCCATTTTCACTGCGTCTTCTTTCTTCCTTTTTATTTTCAGCTCCGTTTATTACGACACATTTGGTTTGTACACATAGGTATTAATTACGCTAATAGGTTAGGGATAAGGAAGGTTGGATCTTAGAGGAAGTGTACCCACATTTGTGTGGAGAGTGGGAAAATATTTAGGAAAAATCACGCTCAGTAAACCCGACTGGGATCGTTATCCCCGTTATCGGCACTATAGTCTATTGCGATAGTAGCTCCTTAGACCATGCGGCCACTGAAGCGGGTTGTGACTTACCTTGAAGAACTACATTATGGTATTATCTTACAGGATGTAGCTTTTTGAAAAAATGCAAAGTAATCGGGCTACCTTTCAGGGTAAACGAATATAACATGTTTATTACTTTTATATTAACAGTGACTTTTGTTTTATGTTTTTGTTTGTATTAAAATAACAAATTTGATAGCCAGAACTGTGTGTTTTATTTTCTTACAAGTTCTCTTTTTATAATTTGAACTAACTAAAATTAATCATCTTTAGTGGAAGAATGTCGAAAAGCTTCACTCCTGCAATAGATTAGACCGCCGATGAAAGTGTAATAAGGGTTCAAAAACCGGTCAGGTGTACTATGAGTATTTTTTTCCTTAAATGATTTTCCTATCTTCTGCCAAGCAAATGTGGTAATATTTACTCTAAATTCAACCTGTCCCATCCCTAACACATTAGCTTAATTTGCACATTAATTATTAGTATACAGCCCGATCGGGTAGTAAGATACAGTGTTAAAAATAATCATATATTTACTAAAACTAGGAATATTACTTATACAATTATTAAATTTATACTTGAATGGTTGACCTTGGGGGTTTTGGTGTTAAGTACTTTCTTCAGGACCCAATATTTGTGGGGCTCAAACCCAGCTAGGGTCAACGGATTTTTCTTGAGCGATAAAAATCCTTAGCACAACTTCCTCTGGAGGCAAATAAAGCCGTTGAGTCCATGCCGATTGTGGCATGTAAAAGAACCCTTT
Source organism: Timema shepardi (assembly GCA_902151425.1). Lineage (NCBI taxonomy): Eukaryota > Metazoa > Arthropoda > Insecta > Phasmatodea > Timematidae > Timema > Timema shepardi. Next base: position 9,808 of record CABFVX010001075.1, read on the forward strand.
AATATATGTGAAAATACCTTTTTCAACAAAATTGGTAGGACCTTTCACTCTCGCTCATAGAAATCTCAGAATTCTGATATACCCAGTAGGTTCATAAAGTGTACGTTGAATTCCTCAACTAAATATAAAAAATCATGCTTGAAGGATCCTTTTAAAATCACACCTCTCACACACACAAAACAGCCCCTGTATCCTCTCATGGAATCATTTACCAGAAATATATTAAATCCTGGTTCGACTCAGAAGAAGAAATATATTTGTGTACGGGTTCATCCTGCTAATTAACTAACGCATGATTGCGTGGTGTTAATTGTAGTGTCATGGGTAACGTTATTTTGTAATCTGTGAACTGATTTAAAGGCCGTAGGACGTTTTCTCCCCCAGAATAGCTACCGGTATAAGTTTGGATCAATCGATATAGGAATTTTTGTGCTATTTGTAGTAAATAAATTCGTGGTCTTTTGGACCAATCCATATTGGATGTATGGACTAAGGATAAACAGAATTCTTCCTTTGATTTATGCAGACATAACCTAACATACCATCAAGCAAATTCCTTCATTATTTGCAAGCCTAGCCTATTATAATTTAATCTAATCTGACAAAACCAGCCAATTAATGCCAATTAAATAGACACTAGCTATAGAAACGTGATTCAAAGTAGTACACAAACACACAAGGAGTGATTGATTAACAGGTGTTTTCACAACTGCGCCAAACCTCCTATAACCAACCTGGTTCAAACAAACCGTGTATTTCAGCTAAAATAAGCCCAGATTGAAACAAACATCTTAAGCTTGATGTACTGTTATTTATATGTTTAGAAAGTATGCGCTAAGAACACTAATTCTAATAAAATAATTATTTCAAAATTATAAATTATACTTACTTACTCTATGGCCCTAGGAACTAAAAAGCTGATTGACAAAACTTATAAAATTACGCTAAATATAACTATCTTGAGTTAGTTATATCCAGTCAACCTCATTATACCCTATCCCTATTTTTAGCTAGTTATATCCAATCAACCTCATTAAACCCTATATCTTTCAGGTTCATTCTAATGTTATCCTCCCATCTGCGTCTAGGTCTTCACATTTGGTTTACCAGTCAATACTATGAACATGTTTCTAGATTCTTCCATTTGCACTAAATGTCCTGCCTACACTAATCTACGAGACTTGATTATCCTAACGATATATTATGTTGAGTACAAATTATGTAACACATCATTATGTGACCTCCTCCACTCCTAAATATTCTAGTCTCTTTTTGAACCAAATAACCTCCTAAGTACTATGTTTTAGAAAACCCTATTTTTTTTTCCGTCGTGTAAGGTAAGAGACCACGTTACACACCCATAAAGAACAACCGTTAAAACTTGTTTTTTATATTATGAGTTTTACATTCCCTTACAACAGGCTAGATGCCAATAACTTATTGATCGAATAGTAGCATGCATTTTATTCTGTATTTTTTTCCTTAATTTCCAATATAATATAGTTTTTGCTAGTTAAAATTGTTCCTAAATATGTAAGATAATTACTTGTCAAATTATGTGTTGCTTGAAGTATTCTTTAAATTATCAGCCCCACTCTCTGTTCTCTATATGTTCTTATACTTAGTTTATTCGGCATTCACTTCTAAACCGGCTTCCTAGCTATTGGCCAGCAAGCTAAATCATCTGTGTATCCTAATAACTTAATTGTACCGTTTAATGTCAATCCTTTCTTACTCCCTTGCATTACACAAATAGCATACTCTAAGGATATATTAAAAAGTAATGTGTAAAAGTGCATCTCCTTATTCCAACCCATCTTGTTTTTCAAAGGTGTCTTATAACTTACATACAACACTTACCCTTCCTCGCGTATCATCAGTCAAGCATACCTTAATTACCTTGGCAAGTTTTTTTGGATATTCCAAACTTAGCTATAACTTCACATAATTTGTTTCTTTTTAACTGAATCATCAGTTTTTTTTTAATATATTGTATAATGTATGAGCCATCATGTTGTATTCCCAATTTTCTTTCTAATATTTGCCAAATAATAAATATCTGATCCGTTGTTGATCTATTTCGTCAATATCCACACTAATTATCTCCAAATGTTTCCTCTGCATATGTAGTTAATCGCATTAGAATTATGTTAGACACCGTTTTATAGCATTTTGGTTGTAGTGAGATACCTATATAAATTATAAATTAAGATGCTTAATTTGACATATATGTTTAAAGCTCTTTTAATAATTAAAATGAATGTTTTTACTATTTTTAACCCTCCGTGCTGATATAAAAATATTATATTTGTTTGAAATTGATGTTGATTCTCTCTTTTTTTAAATGTGACTTTTATATGATTTTTTTTCCCCTCATTTTACGAAATAGAAGAAACCTGTTTGTTGAAGAGGGATTTTGAACCACGAGCAACGTAAGCTCTACCATAAGGATGTGTAAAGCCGACTTCTGTTTATTTTCCTCCGAAGTAAGACGTCAGAAAGTAAACACAGCTTCCTTAACTTAATTTAGTATATAATGACTCCAATTTAGGTCGTAATTTATAGATGATTTTAAAGAGAATGTACACAAAGGGTTTGTTTTAAAGAAGAGATATTTGTGAAAGATATAGCTATTAAATAGCTATAAATTAATGTTTTAAGGTGATGTTTAAAAGTTGAAATTTAAATAATAAATTATTTGTATTTTACAATTTTGGGCTGATTTTAGCTTTAGAAGACGTCTTGTAAATAATTTTGAGTCTTTTTACTAGTTTTTCCAAATGAAAAAAAAAAAATATTTGAAATATTCGCTTAACATTTTTTTATGTTAATAATTATTTGTTTTTTTTGTTTTTTTTTTGCTTCTGACACCTATCAGTAATCTATGAGATAGATTTTAATTTTGTCTTTCTCTAGTTTCTAATGAAAATAGGAGGGATTTTAAATTGAATAAAATTGTCACTGAAATACACTAGTACAGCGTTTTTCAACCAGTTGACCACGAAAGGTCTGCGGGTGTTCAATGGGAGTTTGGGAGAGGATCAAAAAGAAGCAATAACAAATTTGAGGAGTAAAATAAATCTTTTTAAATCCATGATCACTAACATTATTTTTTTAAATTACATGATTTTAAAAAAAATTATCTATTGAACTTTTAAACACAATCTTAATGCATTCTATTTTAATGAGATAATCTCTCTTTAAAAAATGGATGATGTACCTTGAAAATTTTATAACCTCGGTCAGTGGGCCTTGATATGAAAAAGATTGGAAATCACTGCTCTAATAAGTTTACTTGCGTTGAGTATCATTTTTCTAATGTTGGATGAATTTATATTGGTTTTAACATAATGAGGCTATTATTTGTATGAAATTCCTGAACATAAGCTAACCTAATTCTCTCATATTCAACTTAGTTGGACCACTTCTTTAAGCGAGAAATTGCTACGCAGACGTTCATGTCTAACGCATTCTTTAATCCTGCGATGCGTTATTTTAAACTATGGTTCACGTCCAAATAAAATCAAATGATTACAACAGGGCTATCTTTACTTAATAGCCATATAGTTTGAGTTTTACTAAGTGAAAGAAATGTGTGAAAATGTGACATTACCTTATTTTCAACGACTTTCTAATCATTTTTGCGTTTAGATTAGATTAGGCTTGATGACAAAGGGCTCTATAATTAGCCTTCCTTTAACAAATAGAGTACTTTTAAAGGCTCACAGCATACAATTTTAAGATATTTGAGAACTAGCAATAAGATTACCACCTCACCAGAGATAAGATTTTTTTATTTCCCTTCTTTCTTATAGACATGACAAAGGGTGGTTCAAGGTGAAGGACGAAAGGCAGTATAATCTTAAAAAAAAAGACTATAGAAGTAGTTCCAGAAAACGATACAGACCATTGTATTTTAATCCGTGGGCTGTTTAGCATTAATTGATACTTTATTCGCTGACAGAGGCGGCCGCCTTTATGAGTATAACTGTGATTTTTTGTTTTTCACCGCGTCTTACTACCCATCCATGCTATCTGCACTTTTTTTAAACTACACTAATAAGGTTATAATGAGAAAGAAAATGTTAAGAGAAAATGAATCCACATTTGGGTAGAGAGATAATGGTGAGCCATTTATAGAACACTATGGTACCCGCCTCGGTGGCCTCATGTTGGAAAAGTGTCACACACGCGCTAAACCACCGATGACGGAGACATCGGGTATCAAGTCCCTGTCGGGTGTATTTAGAATGTTTTATTTCTTATATGTTTGTACTCTCCCTCCATGCAAATGTAGACACACTTCCTCTAAATTCAACCTTACTAATCACTAATTCCTTAACGTAACTAGTATATAGGCGTATAACCCGAACGGGTAGTAATATGCTATAAAACCACACAGTATACGTGGCCGGGATTTGAGCCCCAATGGGTGACCAGGGTGTTGGGTAGGTCCCACATGTGATTTTAACTGTAATTGATACTATCAAAGACGTGTATTAATCACAACTTGTGAATGTGTGGAATGCCAGGTCTCCACCGTGGTTCGGATCCCACGTTAAACTGTAGGTCCTACCATTTGATCTCACAATCACCCTACCATTACACATTAGCGTAAGTGCGTATAATCCAAACGGATAGTTAAAACGTGGTACTAATAATAATGATACTATTAATATTAGTTTGTCATATACATGCCAAACATGCTGTTTTTCTAGACATAGCATTTTTGATGTTCTAGATATATTTTCTCCACGAATTCCTTCTTTTCAAAGATGCTATCTTAAATCACACGAACAATGTCTATATACTTAAGATTGTAGAAAGTAATCTCAATTATCTATAGTATTATACAAACATTTTAACCAGTTCTGTATGGATAAAATAGAATACAATTGTAACAGAACAATCCAATTATATTATAACGCACCAACAACTTTTAAGAGTTAGGAATTGCATGCATTTGCATGATGCCGTAAACGAAGACGCAAACCCAAATCCATTTGATGTTAGTCAGTTGGTTATTTCATTTTCCTCCTTTACTGGTTCACTCCAATGTGTGCGCAACTACTGAAGACTAGATTTATTTATTACATTCAGAACATTCAGAAGTAATCCTGAATATACTGATATTATATTCGAACGATTTCTCGACTAATAACCCCACAATAGGCTCAATATAGTTTCGCATGTGTTTCATTTAAAACTAAATACATGTATTCACTTAAGAACGTTTATCATGGCAGGCCCAGCTCTGCTTCCGGCTCGCGCGAGATATGGGAGTAATAGGGGAAAAGAAAACACCTACGATATCCCAGAAATGTATGCAGTGAATTTGTATTTGAATGATTACTTAAAATTCTCCGCGGTGACGATGGGAGATAGTGACAAAGCTTCTTGTTAATAACTATAGTATGCTTCTATTATAACATAATTAATTTATGTGCATAGTGATTATCTATGAAGACATTCTAAAATGCTAAAAAATTGCATTTTAATACAGTTTTTATCCAAATATAGTTTCATACTTCAACAATGTTCTGTATTAGGAACTTATATTAACTCTTTATCTACATTATCGTTTAGTCAGAAATGACATATAAATGGTTTTCGTGTAGATTTACGATTTCTAGCCGACTGTATCCCAGTTGATTGACATATGATGCACGCTATTAACAGTGTTGGAGGACAAGGTTTTGCAGTTGGGAGAAAAGCATTTAACCGAGTTCTCTTTAGCCTGAACTGTACCATAACGATGTAAACATAAATAGTCTCTGTTATATACGAGAAACGACACACAATATTAATCACTTGAAGGTCTTCGTCAGACCCAGCTAGGAAATATTATTTCACAATCAGCGTTCCACTTTCAATAAAATTATGAACAGCGTAAATAATAACGCCGGAAAAATGGTTTTTCTTGAACACACCCATATGACCTCCCAAATGAATGAATGAAACCTTTTTTTGATTAATTTAATATAAACGAAAGTGATATCTGAAGTCAAGATTATATTGGCAGTTGTTCCACCAGGAATTGCAGTAAACCTATTGAGTTGAGGTAGAACAGCATGTTCAACGTTCAAACTGTCACATAACTGGAGTCGGCTGGAGATAACGATATAATCAATCCGAAAAAACTTTTCACTCGCTAAAGTGCTTCAAGAATCCGTTCTAGTGGCGTTAGACGAATGCACTATGAAACATAAAGCGCATCTATAGGCCGTAATTCGAGCACCGAAATACATAGGAAGTCACCAAAATTAAAATGGGGGATAACTTTTTTATTTTTTTGGGTAATTTATGACCAATTTTGGTAGTGATAGCCAAAGGAACAGGAGCTGACATTGTTCAAGCGTTCCTTAGGTAATATTAAATTTGGCACAGCATTGTAAAAGTGACTTTAAGCGCGAATATGCTTATCTGTATTATAATCAACAAAAACTATGGAAACTATGCGTCCACTCTAATTTGCATTACTAACGGATCTATGACAAAATTCTACAATGTGATAGAGATAGATGACTGATTTGAAGAAATAATACAGTCGATTGATAAATTAAACTGGCAATGTCACCCACTTCCGTGGCCACATGGTCTAATGCGTTGCTCTCACAATAGACTATACTGTCGAGGACGGGGATATAGGTAGTGGTTAGATCCCAGTTGGATGTACTGAAGGTGGTTTTCCTTTAAAGGTTATCAACTCTCTTTCGATGAAAATGCGGGTAGACTTCTTCTAAATTCAACCTTCCTAATTCCTAGCCAATTATCGTAATTACTACATAAGCGTATAACTCAAACGGGTAGTAAGACGTGGTGCTAAAATATATATTAACAATGTAAATTTAAATATCCCAATTCTGCAACAAAAATCTTCCAAATGGTTGAGCGAAAGAACTATCTTCTTCAAAGAATCGCTCCGGTGAAGAAATAAATGAAATGTTCTTTGTAAAAAAGTTCAATTTGTGCGATTTCTAAGCATCCAAACCACATCAGCAAACTACTATAATATTAAACTTTTGATATTACTAATAGGAAAGTAGAACGAACTCCCAAACAAATAGTAGATATCTTCGTCAACAGCGCTTGGATTCTAATAAGACTTCCCTAGACCAATCTTTACTACGTACCTACCCAATTCGTTAGCATAGTTGGCTAACACGCTAGTTTCTTGTTGAGATAAACTGCCAAGGACGAAGAGATCAAGGTTTGAATCTCGGTCGGGTGAACTGCGGGTGGTTGTTCCGAAATGGTTTTTCACTCTCTCTCCACGTAAATGTGGGTTCACTTCCTCTAAATTCAACCTTCCCAATTCCTAATCCATTAGCGTAGTTAGTACTTAAACGTTTATCCCAAACGGGTAGTAAGACGCGGTGCTAAATAAAAAACTATTTACCTCGGGATTTAACATTCATCTTGAACATCCGTTTGGTACATATTTATAATAGATTTTAGTTTGTATTAAGCCGGTGAAATCCAGATTGTTTTCAAAGACATCGGTCTATAATTCCATAACCATTCTACTTGTAGTTTATTAGTTTCAATGTGATTATTAAATCAAATAAACAAAACTTCTGTTACTTCAAGCCGCCTTGAATTGATTGAATAAAGTGTTTCGAGTCTATTATAAAGTTTATTTGTGGAGGCGTTGGTGAGAAAATGTCAAGGTGTTCTCTATGTAACCACCTCAGGGTTCTTTTCTTGTTCAATGAACCAGGATCATCTAGCGCCCCTTAAAAGCCGGTCTTTCGGGACTTCTCAAAACCCCAGGAATTGATTGGTGCCCACTGAGCCGATGCGCTCAACGAACGTTTTAAACTTCAAACAGTGGGTGGATGGGAGGGTCGTAGAATTAGTCGTCATGTTCAATTTGACTAGAGGAAGGTAGCAGACGACAAAGAATAAAGTTTGCCACTTCAATTTCACGTAGTTATCAAGTATTTCTGACTATTATAAAGCCTTGGCTACACAGTACGTAAGGTATATATCATAATAATATTTTCAAATCCTGTCCCCCCCCCTCTCCCACCCTGTCTTAGTTTTCGTTTGAGTTATGAACAATATAATCCAGATGATCTTAGGATGTAAGGTGATATTAAAATCAATGAAGCTATAAACCTCAATATGTTAAAGTCGTTAAAACACATGAAATGATTCCTATATGAGTTACAGAAGAATAAGCAATTAATTATTTCAAATAAACTTGACGTAGACATATTAAACTAACCAACAATCCTCCTGTTAAACTAATTCTAGTTCGAATGTAATTTAAAACTAAACCAGAACTAATTATAGGTATATAAATGTCAGAGTACACAAGTTTAGAGAAATAATTAACCGGTTTTAGACTTTAAAATACATGTTATAATAACTAAGAACATGACTCAGCTGTTACGCAAGTTCATAGGCATAGACACAGATTAGCTATAAAAAAAACCACGAACAACACATTTAACGGTGGTACCAACCTAAGCTAGGATATACCTGCATAGAATTGCATATTTTAACACTCCTCCTTAATTCTAATACAACCACAAAATTAGGCAGAATGTCCTACATGTACCCTTAAATACATAAAAATCAACGCTAGTGAATCAGTATTTGATTAAACCAATATATACTCAATATACTCAAATTTGTTTCCAACCAAACTGAACGTCAGAATGTCAGCACATTGTTAATTTGTCTCCAAATACCATTTACAAATCACGAACAAAGTTGTATTTGAAACCAATACGCTTTACTCTTCAATGTTCCCATTTATCCAAACATCTTATGCAGGACTGGTTGTACTCGTACACCTTAGTGGGTTCTAGAATGATCCCAAAGTCCTAGATCAGTCTTCTCAACCAGAGTAGGTCAGATGAGGTGGTTGACAGGGAGACAAACTCTGACTCCGTCGAGCTAAGGACGACTGTAGTCTGCTTACGTGTAGTCCAACCAACAGTGGCACCATAAACTTGGAATAAGTACCCAGATGTAGATTTACGCTGGTTTCTTTCATTGGCCCAGTCGGCACCAAAGTAGGCCCGTAATGCGACATCACAGTTCTTCGTAAAGAAGAGACCACTTTCAAGTGTTCCTTGAATGTATCGTAGTATTCGTTTGAGTCCAATCCAGTGAGCTTCTGTTGCATTGCTCTGATACCTGGTGTATAAATTCACTGAGAAGCTCAGATCAGGCCAAGTGTAGAGCAGCACATGCATCAAACTACCAAGAAGCTCTCGGTACGTTTTTTTTTGGGGGGGGGCGGGGATTATGCACTCTTATGCAGTTATTTCAGGTGGTTTTGCCTTCATGGTGTCTTGACAAGTTTGCACTGTTCCATACCAAGTTTCTTGATAACTTTCTTCAAGTAGGCTGTTTGGCTATCATCAGTTTTCTGATCAATTTTTATACCTAGAAATCTGTGCAAACCTCCAAGATCCTTCATCTCGAATTCTGACATAAAATATATTTTGATGTCATTAAACTTCTGCAGATTGTTCCCCGCCAAAATTATGTCATCAACGTAAACCAAAGGTAAGTTTTATGCTGTTTCTGAAGTCAAAGTATATACATTTTTTGTTTTCAGATTGCTTAAATCCGAGAGAACTCACAAATTTGTCAAGTTTAGCATTCCACTCCTGTGGTGCCTGCTTCAATCCATAGAGGGTCTTGTGCAACTTACAAACAAGGTTGCTCTCAGTTACGAAGCCAGGTGGCTACTTCATGTACACCTCTTCATAAAGGTCTTCATGTAGGAATGCAGTTTCACGTCCAACTGGAAAGCAATTAAATTTTCTTTGCTTATAATGGCAAACAGGGATCTGACAAAGGTTAAATGGGCTATGGGTGAATACGTTTCAATGTAGTCAAACATTTTCTTCTGTGCACAGCCCTTCAGCACCAGACTTTCCTTGTACCTGTCAAGATGTCCATTTTCATCCTGCTTCATCTTGAAGACCCACTTGTATTTGATAGCTCGTTTACCGGATGGCAGCTCAGTACAGATACAGGTCTCATTTTTCTTCTGTGAGTACATCTCTTCTTCAACTGCAGTCATCCATTGCTGCGCATCATCTCTACTATGAATGTCCTCAAAGGTTTCTGGCAAGTTGTCAATAAATGACTCTGCTCTTACAAAGAGGTTCAAGTTCCTTGCCATGTCCAGGAGTATCTTCTTCTCCAGAAATAATCTCTGTTCCTCCTCATGAAGAGGGCTCCTCCTGCAATTCCTCAGTAAAAACCTCATTTGGAGTCGAACAGGTGACCTCAGTAGCTCGAGAGGGTGCTGAACCAACAACATCACTTGTTATGAACGAATGTTCATCAAAAATTATATCATTCCTGCGTATGATTTTTTGTTCCTGTGGACACCACAGCCTGTACCCATTCGGGCTGTAACCAACAAAGTAGCACTTTTTCGAGCGGCTGTCAAATTTACTCTTAAAAACGCGATTAAGCAATCTAAGATGTGCTACACAGCCAAAAAGCTTCAGTTTTAACAAATAAGGCCTTACACCATGCCGCCGTTCTGCTGGAACCTGGTTTTCGAGAGCTTTAGTAGGTGATCTATTTATTATGTAGATTGTTGTCATAACAGACTCCGTCCAGAGTGACTTATAAAGAGAAGAATGACGGAGTAAACAGCATGTTTTTTCCATAATGCTACGTCCCATTCTTTCTACAACGCCGTTCTTCTGACTGGTATGCCTGATCGTAAACTCTGACTGGATACCTTTCTTTTTTAAATAATCTAGCATTTCCTGCGACACCAATTCACCATCATTATCTGAACTAGAGCGACTTATCTTTAGGTTAAAATGAGCTTTTGCCATAGCTTTAAATTGTTTGGAGTATGAAAATACTTCAAACTTTGCCTTTATCGTGTAAATGACTGTAAAGTGACTATATTCATCAATCAGGGTAAGCAGAAACCTCCTTTGATCATATGATACGGGCTTAATGGGACCTAAAAGATCACTGTGTATTATCTCCAAAGGGCGCTTAGCTCTAATGCGTGGCTTTGTGTGAGGAAGACGTGTTTGTTTAGCCTGTATACAAGAGTCACATAAATCAGGGATCAATCCTTGATCAAACTTGATTCCATCTATCTTACATAAGTGAACTAAACCAGTTTTGCCACCTTGGCCAAGCCTCTTGTGCCACAAATCAGATGATGCTACAATGGAACTAGCAACACCAGCACATGCTTTTTCACGAGGCGAAAGAGACATTGTATACACTTTACCAGATCGAGTGGCAGCAGCCACAAAAATATCGCCTTTCAGAATGTTAGCGTTCCCCTTTTCAAACACAACTTTAAACCCATTAGCGTCCGTTTTAATAATTGAGAGTAAATTGAATTTTAATCCAGGGACAATAAGTACGTTGGAAAGTTTGATAAAGTTTTGATTATCTTTGTGAGTCACAGATGCGTGTATATCTCCGATCTCTTCAGCACACAACATCGATCCCGATTTGGCAATTTTTATTTTGATATACTTTGATAGGTGTATCTTATATGAGACCAAACTAATATTTTTATCACTGATCATATGTTCAGTGGCGCCAGAGTCAAGCAACCACACAGATCCATCACAACAAGCCACTGACGTTGACACAGTCAAACTAAATTCATCATCACTAGCTTCAGCTACATTTGCTTTACGTGTTGAATTATTCTGCTGCTTCTTGCCTTTCAATTTTGAACAGTCCGAACGAAAATGGCAAACTTTATGACAGAAAAAACCTTTATTACCAGTAACTTGCTTTGAAAGGCTTTGTTTACAATTAGGACAACATTCCGGTTGCGAAGATTTCAATTTTGTAGCCTTCCAATCCGTAACGCTAGAGAATGATTGGCTGCATCCATCAATACCTTCTGCTTGGCGTTTGCTCTGCTCTTCAAGTATGCGCGTTTTTACGAGTGCCAGGTTGAGATTATCAGCAGATAATTTCTCTATGGCAGTGACAATTAATTGATATTCAAATGTCATAGTCAAGAGAAGATGGCAGACAACATCTAATTCTTCGAGGTTAGCTCCCAGCGATTTCAATTCCTGAATAGTACTATCAAACATAATAAAATTCACTTCAAGTGTTTCTAAAGAGGGACAAAATTTCATCATCAACAAGGTTTTCCACAGTAAAAGCTGATTAGCAATACCTTTGCGAACGCAAGTGTTACGAAGCACTTGCCATATATCATAAGCGGTGTTCTTATCCTTTACACAATCCAAGTGGCTATCCGAGATTCGTTGTATAATCTGTGACTTACACTTGCGATCGGCTTTCCGAAAATTGTCCAGCTCTTTTTCCTTTTCCACCTTAATTTCAGCTTTATCACTACACGAAATTTTCACCAAGTCCTGATAGTCCTTGACTCATCATCAGGGCGAAGTGTGAAACGCACAATATAACTTTCCTGTACCATCTTTCAAATATAACAATAGGTTTTCCCTTTATAAATATATTATATATTCGCATCCAATGTATATTTCTTGTGTTTGACCTTCATGCTCTTCCTTTTACATTTTCCAATCTAATTGCCCTATCATTATTTAAAATTTTCCTTTTTCAACCTTTTTCACCGGTTTTAGAAAGTTGCGTTGCGCGTTTCACACTCCCTCTTTTTGAGTTCCAATAGAAATTATATAATGAAACCTAGATCGAGGAATTTGGGGCTAGTGATCAATTTTCTAAGAGGTAGCCATTACCTCTTAGTCCAATGACAGTAATGTAAAGTGTGTACTGTGTTCTTCTTTTCACTATAAAAGCTGTATTGTGTTCTTTCCTTTTATATGTTTCTATCCATCTTTTCTGTGCCTTCTTTCAAATATAATATAGTTAAGAATTCTATATAAGAAATAAAAAGTTGAAATTTTTTAATTTAAATTAATTATCTAATATAAAAAACAAAAACATACGGCCAGTAATATCGAGAATGTTGCCGACCCACAGACACGCCAAAAATACAGGTTGGCTATCCCTGTGTTAAAACACATGACCATCGATGTAGGTGTGTGAATTTAATTCTGTGTATGCAATCTGTATTCTTAATCGCGTGATATTTGCTCACCCTATGGGAAAGCATATTATTAAGCCCAGTCATTTAAGCCAAAATTAAACAATTTCAACATATTTTATAAACACAATTAACATTCTCATAATAATTGTATTTGTTAATTATTGTTTCTAGCTAAAATAGCTTTAAATATAACTTATTAAATCTTTTCATAAATTATTATTAATAAAGGAGGATACATGAAAATACAATCATTTTAGAAAATGGCGACTGTTTCATTCACTATCATCGGTGATATAATTTCAATTCGCACATAAATATTAATTTATTTCTCTTCCTGTGATTGGTTCTTCCTAACCGTCTGGGTGAAAGTTAAAATTGGTTTTAGCTGTGTGTTATTTTACCACTGTGTCTTACTACCAATTTTTGTAATACGCATATAAAATAATTACGTTGATATATTTGTCTGTAGGAGGACTCAAACCCCGATCTCACAGTTAATGGCAGTCTAACTTATTTCAAGAATGATGCCTTAGTCCATTCGACCAACGAGGCGTATAATAAATCTAATATTATCTTAGAATATTTAGAATATTATTAACACTGACCCACTAAAATATATGTTTTTTTAGTATTTTCTAAAACGTTCTTATTAAAGTAGGAATGGGCACCAACAATGATTGTTAATTATTGTAAATGTGATCAACCCTCTTCAGGTACACCGGGTTTGACCCCAGCATATCCAGGCTCTATATTGCCTGGATGGAAGTTGGTGTTGGAGGGAGCAGAGAAGGGGTGAGCCAAAGGTTACAATATCGACAAGCACGCCTGCTGTTTGAGGAGAGTTATTGAATTTAGAGGGTGAGAGTTACACTTTCTGGAGAGCTACAAGATTAAACTAGGTAGGAATAGCAAGAGATTAAAATTTTACAGTAAATTTTCAACAGGAAGATGTTCCTATTTGGTGGCTTGCTGCCTAGAATTAGGTGAAGCTGCTGGTTTGAGAGAGGTGTCACACAGAGCCTATACACATGTATACATAAAGCCATTAACTAATACATAGGGGATGCATCAAATAAAGCCTATTACATGTATACATAAAGCCATTAAATAATATATCAGGGAGGCAGGCAGCATGTAGATACTATTGCAAACATACATAAAGCTATTAATAATAATAATATTTAGCACCGCGTCTTACTACCCGTTCGGGTTTTACAGTTTAAGTACTAATTACGCTAATGGATTGGGAAGGGTGAATTAGAGGAAGTGAAGCCGCATTTGCGTGGAGAGAGAGTGGAAAACCATTTAAGAAAAACCCCTCCCAGTTCACCCGACCGAGATTCGAACCTCAATCTCCCCGTCCTCAGAAGTCGAGCTCAACACGACTAGCGCGTTAGCCAACTACGCCACCGAGGTGGGTTATAAAGCAATTAAATTATGTACAAAGATATAAGTGAAAAAGGGGGTGACGGGGCAAATTTGGTACCAAATACTTAAAATAACAATAACATATTTTAACTATATTATTGAAGGTATACTGGAAAATAAAATCCAAACAGTGAATGGCGATTAGAGATGACAAATTTCGGTAAAATGTTAAGATTAATTAATTTCCGGTGAAAGATATGTATTCGTAAAAGATTTTATTTCAAGCCTAGTACGGCTCTGGAAACATTGTTTGTTACCTTTATTCTGAAACTGTTTTTTGGTGTTTTTTAAATGTTTTCTGTTGATAACAAACATAGGGAAACAGTTGGCAAACATGGTAGTTAAATCGTTGCCAACTTTTTTGAGAACAGTTAAACAATAATTGTTTCGCTTCCAGACTTCAATGATCAAACATTTTTTTCTATCCATTTTTTGTTTGTTTTTAATAATCACTATGCTCTCTATAATACTGCACATGAATGGCTTTTAACTTTCTTTTTCAAATATATTAGCAGTAATTGAGAAATTTTCAACGATATTTTTTCAATACATTTCATGTTTCTTAAGCGATTTCTATAGTCTACTTATGTCATATTCCACAACAGTGAAATTTTAATAAGAGGAGTTCAAATCCCGGTCTGGTATACAGAGTGCTTTTTTTTTCGAAATAGTTTTCCACTCTCCCTCACCCCGAATGTAGGTACACGCTATATAAATTCAACCTTACCTATCTCCAGTGCATTAGAGTAACTATAATATATTACGCGCATAAGCCAAACGGGTAGTGAGACGTGGGAGAAAAAATAATACAAAAATTCTTATCCGATTGATCCCAACAGTTTTTAATTTTTTTTTTCTCCTTCTCTTAAAAGATTCTACTCCAGGTATATAATAAATATGTAGATTCAATTTTTAACTTACTCAACAAATTCTATTATTAGAACGTTAACTAATTTATATAAAAGTGGTACCTGTTCAATTTACACTCATATATGATAATTACTTATATGTTATTATTATTATTATTATTATTATTATTATTATTAGCACCGCGTCTTACTACCCGTTCGGGTTGTACGCACTATCGCTAATGTGTAATGGTAGGGTGATTGTGAGATGAAATGGAGGACCTAACAGTTTAACGTGGAATCCGAACCACGGTGGAGGCCTGGCATTCCTCACATAATTACTTATATGGATGGAAGCTTTTCAGAGGTAATCTACCCGCATTTGTGTGGAAGTAAAGTGAGAAACTATTTAGGAAAAACCACTCTAAGTAGACCCTACTGGTATTCGAACCACGATCACCCCAACTTCAGCAGGCCAGTCTATCACGAGAGTGATGCCATAAACAGTTCGACCACTGAAATGGGTAACAAAACGATTGGAAAGTTATATGAATAATATAAACTTTTATCCAATTCACTTTTACCCATGTTCCAAAAACAGAACTTTGGGGTTAAATAGGTATTAAGTAGGGCTGTGAGGGATCCCGAACTTAAGGAAAAAATTCTGAATTTTTCCCAAAATTTGGCCGGGAAAAATAAACAAAAAATTACATCTAAGGACCGACCTTCAAAGTCATGTTTGTATTTAATTTTCATTAAAAATATTATTAATTTATTAAGTTTTAACAAACCTTATGTTCCAATAAGCAGCTGGACACTCGAAACTTCAGTCACTTATTTTGTAACTCCATACAAAATAACTTAGCACCATTAAATAAGATAACCACACTAGATATAACTGAGGGAAATATCTATCTATGAATAGATTTAAGCTAGGAAAACACATTCTTAATACAAAGTAATAATAAAAGTTGCTTTTAAATATCAAAATATACACGAAATACACCTTCAACCCACTTATTTACATAAATACACATATACTACGTGGCTATTATTGTTTGTAATGGCATCCACTTGATTTTATACCATCGATAATAAGTGTTGGATAATCTAATATTTTTGAAGTGCAACAGCGTTTATTGTTAGAGTTATAGTAACTAAAATGTAAGAGATAACCGGGTACACTGGCTCGTTCGAGAAATGCTTTTGTTATTCTTATGGGCAAGGATGTGGTTCACTTTTATTTATTCAGGTTAATTTGAATATTATTATGTTGTAATGTGTTGTATTTATTAAAATTCATGCCATGAGTTTTTTATTTAAAAACTATTTTAGTCAATCTTAAAATTTATGTTTAGAATTTACCTATTTATATTCAAATCAAAAATATTCGATTAAAAGTACACTGTTATTACTGTAGTATTAGGCCTAGTTATTTAATTTACATTATAACAAAAATCTTACTTAATACTTGTTGGACAAAATATTAAGTTTTTAAATGGAAAACTTAAAAATAAATAAATATAAAAATTTATTTGTGCATTTTTTCCCCTTTATTTTTTGTTGCAAGATTATAGAAGATAAATGTATTGGCTATACCAATAAAGGCAATCGAATCAGAGTTTTTGTCCTTTTTCCTGACTTAAAAATATTATAATATAATAATATATTATCCCGCCCGAAACTTTCCCTAAATCAAAATGCCACTCTCCCACAGCACTAGTATGAACCGGACTCCTCCACGAGTGAACTGAAAGATCTCTGAGGCGTTCCACATCTGGTCTTGAACCACGGACTTCTGCGTATCCCGTTACACGCGTTTTCCCAGTTCGCAGCTTTCAGAACCCTCACGTCATATTGGCCTCAGATTCCCTCCCGTGATCCTCTTAGTCTCTAGCCAATCAGGGAGCTGTCTCATCTCAGGGGTGGCCTGGCAGCCTCCAAGCTGCCCAAGACTACCTCAGTTGGTAACATGTCTGGCTACCGAGATAAGAGTCCCGGGTTCCATTCTCAGCATGGCTGAAAAAGTTATCAATGGATAAATGTGGGTTTCCCCTTATTCGCAATGATGAATTAATGGGTAGGAGCTGGATGTTGTGTTTCTTATAGATTTAAGTTAGTATATTTGAATATATCGTGTGACTAGCTTTAGTGGCCGAATGGTTTAAAGCGTTACTCTCGTGTTAGTACTTGACTGCAGAATACGGGGCGATCAGGGTTTGAATCTCAGTCGGGTTTAATGAGGGTGGTTTTTCAGTTTTCCAAAATCGTTTTCCACTCTACCTTTACGCAAAATCGGGAACACTTCCTATAAATATAATCTTACTAATCCCTAAAACCATTAGTGTAATTACTACTTAAGCGTATAAACCGAACCGATAGTAAGACGCGGTGCTAAAAAAAATCAAATTAGAGTTTTCTTTATTGTGTATGACTTTATAGATATGACAAACAGAATAACATTTACCATTGGCCCTTAAACAGCTTTTTTATTTAAGTTGTGTTTAAATATATTCACTTTAAATCAAATTGTACACATTTAAAGACTAGAAGATTCTAATTTGGATTCGAGATTCGAAAGAAAGTTTAGGATTCAGATTTGATAAAAATAGGATTCGATTCATCTCTAGTTTAAAATAGTCTTTTTAGCACCTTGTCTTACTACCTACTCAGGCTATAAACATAATATATACTAACTATGATAATGAGTGTAAGATGAGGAAGATTGAATTTAGAGGTTGTATATCTGTATTTTCATGGAGGGGGAGTGGAAAACTATTTTGGTAAAACCACCCTCAGTAAACCCAACCGGGATTTGAACCTTGATCTGCCTGTCAACGGCAGTCTAGTCTGACATGAGAGTTACGCCTTAGACCATGTGACCACATAGGCAGGCTATAAAGTAGTTGAGGCAGCCCAGATCAACCCGGCTCACAGTGATATATCGCTCGATGTCTCGGGTTCCCAGTCCACCCCTGACCCTCGCCCGAGAGGGATGAGGTAATGTTCCTGACCAGCGATTATCAGTGGAATCCAGTGAATTCAGCTCCTTCTCCCGTTCTGGCGAATCCTGTAATATGAGCTATTAATGACGCCTCAATAGCTTTCTACATTTCCAGTCTAACATTACAGCGAGTAATGGATATGGCCTAAATTCAACAACCACAAGCATTATTATTGTAACTGCCTTTTGGGGCATATAATTAAACCTTGAATTGTTTTACGAATTGACATTTGAGGCACCGTTTAGAAAATACAAACATATTTCTTTTAGGTCAACATTGATAACATTTTTCTATATTATTACCATAATTATTAGCTGTTCTTTCTAACGATAGGTCCTGCCTTTTGTCAGTGAACCTCCAATGCTCTCTGTCCTTTGCCTCCTCCTTCAACTCTCAAAATTATCATCTTTCCTTTTATCACATTATAAGTGCTATTCCTTAAGGTATTGATAATATAAATCAAATAGTGACATCTGCAGATTTTATGACTTTACGTATGAATACATGGAATTGGATCCATACCTTGATTTCTTTTTTTTTTACGAACAAATATGTCAAACAGACAGGAAAAATTACTAGATCAATCATGTGGCTTACAGCTGTCATTTTTGATAGATATTATTATTTTATAGGTATTGATAATATTGATAATATTAATGTAATAAAATGTTATCAATGTTAAGAGCGTGCATCACATGCCAATAAGCTCTGTGACTCAGTCGGCTATAAATGGTAAATTTACACGAACACTATTGGTCATGGATAATTTCTGATCAAACATTAATGGAGCTAAAGAGTTCATAGAAGTTCCTAATACTGAACATTGTTGAAATATTAAATGATTTTGGACGAAAATTGCATTGAAAAGACCGTTTTTGACCATTTTAGAATGGCTTCACAGATAAGCACTGTGCACAAATCTTCATTCTGTCATAACAGGGACAGACTGTAGTTATCAACAAGAAACTTCGTCGATTTGTCCCCCATCGTCACCGCGGGAAATTTCTAGTAGACCTGTTCAGGCTATCTGCTTATGAACTAATTACGATAATGGTTTTAGGGATTAGGAAGGTTTTGTTTATAGGAGGTGTGCCCACATTTGAGTTGAAGGAAAGTGGAAAAGGATTTTGGAAAAAAACTTCCATACACCCGAATGAGATTCGAGCTTTTAGCTCACGTCATCGGCAGTTTAATATACTGCGAGAGAAGCGCATTATATCATGCGGTCAGTGAAGTGGGTCTCTAGAAAATTAAAATATTTTCTGTTTCATAAGTTGATGGTAACTAAACGTATTGTTTAATGCGCCATTCATTATTTCCATGGTGTGAGTCCGCAAGTGATCTGTTCCGACCGAGCAGCAGCCGCCATTAGCGATGATAGTGCCAACATTCGCGGATAGAGGGTGTCATGTGGTCAGCACAGCGAACCCTCCAGCTGTTGATATCAGTTTTTCTAGACCGGAGCTGCTACCTATGTTATTAAGTGGCTCCTAAATTGTCTCCACGAGGCTGAGTTTGACCCAGTTTCAGACCCAATGCTTCATATAAACATTCTGAGTGTTTCGAGGATGGAACCCAAGAACTCTAGATTTGTAGCCAGGAACTGTGACCACACGATCACAGAGGCGGTCTTTAATATACTATACTAAACATAAAGAATAAAATATTCGATTGAGTTGATACCAAAAGTGGGTTACAATAAAAATGAAACCAGCTTCTGTGGCAACATGGTCTAAGGTGCTACTCTCACAGAAGACTAAACTGCTGATGACGGGGAGATCAAGATTCGAATCTCAGCCGGGGTATACTAAGGGTGGTTTTTCCAAAATTGTTTTGCACTTTTCCTCCGAGCAATTGCTGGTACACATCCTCTAAATATGACTTTCCTAATCCCTAACTACATTATCGTAAATAGTATATAAGCGGATAGCCCGAGCCGGAAGTAAGATGTGGTGTTAAAAAAATAGATTAATTATTGAGGGCTGTCGAATTGAGTGATATTCTACAATTCAAAGTTGATCACCCTCAAATCAGATTTAATGAACAAATCACACTATTTAAAAAACTAATCAAACCCATCCTAAAATTTTAATATTTTTTTAGTAAATAAATTTGGCAAAGTTGTATGCCATTTTAATATCTTTGAGTTTCTCATTTCAACATCGAACATACTTCACATACAAAACAAGCCCTCGACCGATGAAAATTAAGGTTAGATTCTTACCCTTCATTGGCTTTTTTTACTGATCTAGACCGTGGCCGTGACGGTTAACTCATTGTTTAGTTACACGATGTCAAACGTCTTCCCCAGACCTATCTTCCATTTATTTATTAAATTGATGCTTTGGTTCAAGTCCCGGTGACGTAAAATATGTATTTAACAGTAGGCTTAAAATCAGGAAGAAACGTTTGATTAAAAGTCCATAAAATGTGCAACCCCTTTAGTTAATAATTCTGCTACCCGCTTCGGTGGCCGTATGGTGTAGTGGACTAGTCTTGCAATAAACTAGACTGCCAATGACGGGGAGATTTAGTTTCTAATCTCAGTCTGGTGTACTGAGGGAGGGTTGTTCCAAAATGTTTTTCCACTTTACCTTTATACAAATACGGGTACACTTCGTTTAAATATAATCTTCAAAATCCCTAAAATCATTAGCGAAATTAGTACATAAGCATATAACCCGAATAAGTAGTAAGACGTGGTACTAGAAATAGTGATATTATAAACCTAGATCGAGCCTTCCTCTAGAAAATGAAGTCATGTTTTGATAGTGTCATTACAGAACATTTTAAGATAATGTGAGATTATTTTATAGGGCTTTATCTAACGTATCACACATTTGCTTAGAACACTTTAAACCCAAAATATAAACTTTTTAACTGGTCAGAACTTTCACCTACATTTTGGTGAAAACAATATTTTAAAACATCAAACCACTTCCAAGCAACATTTCTAAGCTCTCTACCATGTAGTGCCATTATTAGCCGAGGGTGGAAACAGTTCAACAATAAAAAAATATCCTATTTGTAATATTTTACTTTATTCCTGACTGTATTGTCAATGAAATTAAACGCAAATAAAAATACAGTTATAGATAACGATAGTAATTTTAATCTGTTAATAACTTTTATTTGCCAACGTTTCTTTTTAATTTAAAATATTTATTATTTTACTTTCATATAACTTCTGTATACTTGGAATGTCTTTACTTTATTTCTTTCTTCTTTTCATCTTTGTCTTCTAATAGCCGTGAAAAGCTGTAGAGCTCGTAAAATATGAACATAAAATTCGTTTTATTACTGAAAAATAATTTCTGATGCAACATAAAA
Organism: Timema shepardi; assembly: GCA_902151425.1. Classification (NCBI taxonomy): domain Eukaryota; kingdom Metazoa; phylum Arthropoda; class Insecta; order Phasmatodea; family Timematidae; genus Timema; species Timema shepardi. The sequence goes on from CABFVX010001075.1 coordinate 31,434, forward strand.
CCAAGAATTTTGCAAAGAGGAGGGAGCAATACAAAAACTTATTCTATCGTTTCGAAAGAACATATTATTATATTTCTTTCGGGGGAAATTCCACTTCTTGAATTTCATTTGAACGTCAATTCAATTCCATTCAATTATTAAAGATCGCTTTTGAAGTGAAACATAAAATGCATTGAGAATTCTTTGAATTATAATTATTTAAAATAAAAGTTTAGTTTAGTTAGATTTTGTTTAAGGGTTTAACAGCATTTATTTTACAATTTACTATTTAAAAAAAACACCTTAATTCGATGGATATTGTTTTATATCTCCACTTGCTTACAAATACAAATATCTTATAGCTTGAAAAGTCACTAGATCTATTTGATTAGAATATATAACAAGAGATTATATCTATAATGTAGAGTTCATTAACCTGTACCCATCACAACACATTGTTAGGATAATCAAATCTCGTAGATTACGGTGGGTAGGACATGCAGCGTGAATGGGAGAATCTAGAACCTTATTCACGGTATTGATTGGTAGAACCAATGGGAAGAGACCATTGGTAAGACCTAAACGCAAATGGGAGGATCACATTAAAATAATCGTATAACCCGAACGAGTAGAAAGACGAGATGGACTGGATAGAACTAGCTCAAGATACGGATAGGGTATAATGAGGTGGACTGGATATAACTAGCTCAAGATAGGGGCACGGTATAATGAGGTGGACTGGATTAAACTAGCTCAAGATACGGATATGGTGTAATGAGGTGGTATGGATAAAACTTGTTCAAGATAAGGGCACGGTGTCATGAGGTGGACTGTATTAAAATAGTTCAAGTTAGAGATAGGGTGTAATGAGGTGGTATGGATAAAACTAGTTCAAGATAAGGGCACGGTGTCATGAGGTGATATGTATATAACCAGCTCAAGATACTGACAGGATGTAATGAGGTGGTATGGATAAAACTAGTTCAAAATAAGGGCACTGTGTCATGAGGCGGACTGTATTAAACAAGTTCAAGTTAGAGATAGGGTGTAATGAGGTGGTATGGATAAAACTAGTTCAAAATAAGGACACGGTGTCATGAGGTGGTATGTATATAACCAGCTCAAGTTAGGGATAGGTGGTTTACGTTTGTAAGTATGGCAATTAACTTTGGAATTCCTCATTCCACAGAGTAAGTAAGTAAAAACGTAAGAATTTGAGATACCTGAAAATGTTACACTAATTGACAATTAAAAAGACGTGCGTTTCAAACAATTATTGATTAACTTATGTCACATTTTTACGTATGTTGTCTCTTAGGCTCATTTTTCCCGTCTAAGGAGGCCAAGATATTTTGAAAAACGACTAAGTTCTAACTAGACCACAAAATGTAACAAAATTAATTCAAATATGCTAATAAAACTTGGTATATTTCGAAAATAAGAGCTACATCCCTCATTAAAAGCAAATTTTGTGATTTAAGATTTTACATTATAATATTGTAACAAATTGAAATTCTATTAATCTTGACCAGATATATTACCCAGAGGGTATTTTCATGTGATACAATTTTCATTTTCTTATTCGTTCTTATAACCAGGGCATAGAGTCAGGATAGATTATGAGACTCATTTTCTTCAAATCTTCTATTGGATATTTAATAAAAATAATTACCAAAGTTCTATAAACTATTGTAAAATTTAAAAAAACAACTCCTAAGGTAATATAAATTATATAAATTCTTCTTTCTTGGAAAATATATTATTTATTTATTTCCCTTCCCTTATTGAGAAACTTCTTACCTTTTAGAATATATATAATAGTTGTCATTACTCCTTTCCAATTCCCACCCTTTTTTAATTATTCCAGGGGGTACCTATACAAACCTTGAGAAGAAAATAGTATAGGCAGAGTTATAAATTATTTTTGTATTTAGATGCGGGCAAGGCCATAGCCGAAGGGGGGATTTGGGGGTTAAAACCAAAACCTTTATGATTTAAATAATACTCAACTAAATAGCTTAAAATTCTAAATGTTAGTTTACTAAATTTTTGTGCAATATGTTGTTAACAGTTTTGATTATTGTATTATTCTTAAAAACGTTGTGTTTATTAACTTTTGTCAAGGGATGTGGCAAGAAGAGGGCTTTGGGAAGTTTTGAGGGGAAAAGTATGAGGAGGGTGGGGTGATAGTACTTGACAAAAAGGTTCTACTAAAGATAATCAGGCATAAAATACCTGCCCTACTACTTAACTTAAAATGTTAGCCCACACAGGCCTTCAGTAAAAACTATTTAACTTACAAAGGAACACAAATTCATTACAGGTGAATCAAACAATATCGCTAATATTTTTTTAAATGATAGTATTTTCCATGATAAATCTTTTGGTTTTCCCGTTTGGACACCGAAGACAATGTTTTGTGTAAGGTGCGCATTCAAAAAAGATATTTAGTTTTTATCAATTTTTAAATTGAAAGGAGAAGAGCTGATAAATATATCTAGTTTAGTGTGTCATTAAAAATCTGCTAGCCAGCCCCGTGGTATAGTGGTCAGTGCACCTGCTTACGAGCCCAGATGTCCCGGGTTCGATCTCCAGCTGGTACCCTGGGTACCTATTTTCTCCGAGAGGGGAATGATCCCAACGGTCGCCACGGTTTGATTAATTATGCTTAAGTTAGGTTAAAACTCACCCCGGCTCCACAACTTCATAATAAATATCATCGCATCATCTCATTGCGAGTACAATGTGTAGACAACTTCTTATGGTGTACCCTGGACAACGTTTTGTGCCACCACAGTGCACTTTAAATACCATTATTATAAATCTGACATGCTATGTGAATCAAAATCAGTGATTAACTAAATCATCACCTATAGCTAATTCAAGATATTACAGGTAAGACAATTGTAACTAACACTTCAGTCGACCCTCCTTTATAATATTAGCTACGCCACTGGATATAGGTTATATTATCTTGGTCAGGGTGTAGCCATAATATATAATAATGTTGTGTTCACTCTAAGAAGACTTGCGCACCGATCATGTCATCTCGGACCTTTTCAAAATTGATTTCCTAAGGTCAACAAAATGCCGTTTCTTTACGCTCGGTTTTTTTTCGGCAAGTGAAAATCTTCACTAGGAATGCCATCAAGTATCTGACAGTGATTATACGAAGAAGGGGCAATTGGTTGGGTCACATTATGATAAGAACTGGCTTATTTAAAGAGGTTATAGAAGTTAAAATGGAAGGTGTAAAAATGGACCAGGAAAACCACGAATGCTACTTGTTGATGACTTCCAACAAGGCAAGAAGATGAAGTTTCAGGATCTTAAAAGGAAGTGACTGATAGGACTTGCTGAGGGAATAAATCTGCACAAGTCAAAAGAAAAAACACAATAATAATAATTGTTGAAGGACTCAATCTGTACATCTCGAACGACAGAACACAATTATAATAATGTGGCAGTGGGTACAGAACATTCCAACACAACTTTTCTTGTACAATAAGGCAGTAATAATAGCCTAAAAAAACACAATAAATTTGGTCTAAGAATATGGGTGGTTGTATAATTCACAGGATAAAATTTATGACAATGATCTCATTAAATAACAAGATTGGAATAATAAAAACGGATAAACTCAATGACCAAACAAGATAAATTTTAATTAAAAATAATGAGGCCCCATTGGCGTGTATGTTTCATAGTAGTCATCTAAAATTTGCATCTTAACAAATATGGATATGTAATGTATAGCGAGAAATAGTCCAGTGATAATTTGTACAGTTAGGCATATACCGAGTAAGTATCCAAGATTTCATCAGATTGAAATATTAGATGGAGTAGGTAAATATACAAAAGGTGAATCTATAATTTTAAGAAGAAGTTGATTAGTTCGTAGAGGTTTGTTCATTATATTTTTGATCGTAAAGGACCTATGTGAATATTAGTAATTTTATTAATTGCAATTTTAGTTTAAAAACATAGATATAATACTAATAATGTTGTAATTATGTTATTGGGTAAATTATAGAATTTTATTAAGATAATATTTATTTCGTTTCGTTTATCTTGGACATTGAACAATAAGTGATATCCTTTTATTTATTACTAACAATTTATTTTCACATTGTAGTAACCAGTCATCATATAACAAGTTTAACAACGATACACAATATTTTTAATCTCTTATTTACACATTCTTTGCATATTTTTAACAATATTATATATTCATATTCCAATTTTTTTTTCCAGAGCCCAGAAAAATGCAAAATTAAATAAAATTAATCTAGAGGAAGTTGATAAGTGGGTTTTGTTCGCTACTGAAACATCCTTTCCATCCCAATCCTTTTCAGAATCCTCACATGCATTTAACATCACTGTTTCTTCCAATTTATCAACATTAACAAAATTCATTAACTCTCGAGAGAAAATTTGTAACGAAGTTCTTATTAATAAAAAACTTATGGCATTTTTTGAAGACACTTCTGAGAGCCTTTAGAAGATCCCCGAGTGATTTCAAACAAAAAATTAAAGGCAAATTTTCAATTTAATCCAAAAAAGATATATATATATATATATATATAACGTATTCGAGTAACTCAGCCAATTCCTGGCCAATCTTTTCTTCAGCAACATCAAGTAAATGTACTAACTCCTGAATTCAAATAACTATTGCACTACTCCTTAGACCAGTGATTCTCAATAGGCGGCCCGCGGGCCAGATGTGGCCCGCGAAGGATGTCAGTCTGGCCCACGGTAAATAATTAAACTGAAAAAATATATACTGTATATTATATAACCCAAAAAACACTGTTTTACACTGTGCGTTTGACAACCCTGTGCTAGGCGTGATGGAAGGACGGAGGTTGAAGGTAGTTACGGGAGGGTGAAGGTCATTTAAAAGACAAACCGTCATGGATATTGCGCCAGCGTGAGTCAGTATAACGGTAACCAGTCTGAGGGTAACATGTCGCTAAAGAAGAGAAATTTTTATAGTGAAGATAGAAATTCATCAGTGACTGGAGAGAAAAATATTTATTTTACAACTGAGACAACTGAGAAAAGGAGACAGTATTCCTGTATGTCTAGTGTGCAACAAAACAGTGTATGTTTGCAGAGAATACAATATCAGGCTCCTTTTTAATACTAAACACGCGAGCTTTAACAAAAAAAAAATTGTCCTGGATCTGAAAACTGGAAAACTAAAATGTATTCTGTAAGTGTTAGTGTTTCAAAATCAACTCTTGTAGTGCACAAAGCTTCTTCTCAGCAAACAAACTGTCATCTTGCTTCTATGGAGGTTGCGAGGTAACTAGCAAAGCATAAGAAACCTTTCTCTGACTCAGACATGTTAAAGAGTGTGCATCTGTTATAGTGGACAAAGTATGTGACAAAAACGTCAAATGTAAAATTATTCAGTCCATAAATCAAGTTCCCCTTTTAAATGACAGTTCAACTCGCCCCATTGAATATCTTAGTGTAAATGTATTTAAAACCTTAATAAGTGATTTAAAAATGTGATTTAATATTAGTTATCCTTGATGAATCAACAGATATTGATTGTGTCTTAACTGTCGGTATTTGTTCAGTTTTATGATTGTGATACACTCAGAAAAGAACTTTTATGTCTAATTCTACTGGTTCAAATTACTTTTTGCAAGGACATCCACACCAGGTTTGTAGATTATTTTAATTCTAATGGACCTGATTTACACAAAACTATTTATGTGATTACTGATGGCGCTCCAGCCATGGTCGATAGAGAAAAGGGATTTGTTTCTAGAATAAATACTATCGTCCCTAACATTCAAAGTGATCATTATTGGACTCACCAGACTGTTTTGTGTGCTAAGTTACATGACGAATTTAAATTCACAATAGATAATGCAATGAAGTTGATTAACTTTGTTCGTTCCACTTCAAGCCTTCAACACAGATTGTTCAGGAAAATCGTTGCTGACATAGGTCTTGAACACAGCGACCTTTTGTGGCATAATGAAGTAAGGTGGCAAAGCAAAGGAATTGTAGTCGAGAGATTATTGGAATTGAAAGAAGCAGTGCCTGTATTTTGCAGAATAGGGATTATGCTAAAACACAAAACTTTCTGTCCCTAATGACTGATAATGGATTTTTAATAAAGCTTGCATTTTTAAGTGATACGTTTGGTTACTTAAATAAATTAAACCTTCAGTTGCAGGGAAAAATGAAAACTGTTATCGATATAATTGAAGCAATTCAGAATTTCAAGATCAAGCTGTTTTTGATGAAGAACTATTCTACCCAACAGACGTTTATTCATTTTAAAGTGTTTGCAGAATATTTGGAAAAGGAAGAAGAACCTGAAAGGAAAGAGTGTTTGTTTGGATCTACAAAAAAATCCCTTTGCTGTGACACTTGCCCAGATATGTGAGATTTCTGAACGTGCTAAAGTAGGCCTACTGTTACCTAATATGGACCAAAGTGAATTACAGTTTGAATTAATTGATGTTCAAGGTTTAGAAGAACTGAAAAGTGACTTTATGGGCGAGCCAATATGTAATTTTTGGGTTAAATTCATGACTAGTAATCCAAATTGTAAGAATCTTGCCATTCTAATTTTAACTATGTTTGAGTCTACCTACAGATGTGAATCAAGCTTCTCTGGCATGAACAATATAAAAAATTGTTACAGGAACAAATTGACAGATGTTCATGTTGAAAACGCCCTAAGATTAGCAACTACATCCTATACTCCATATTTTAAACAAATTGTTGAAGGAAATTACCCTAATTTTTCTCATTAGTTTCTTGATAACTAAAGTAAAGTTTGTTTAATAATTTGTATTTAATAAATCCTAAAATAAAAATAGTGTTCATAATATTATGATACACCTAGTTTTCCATTTTGAGTACATTATGTAAATTTTTCAAATTATGTTTTCACACTCTCTGGACCGGTCCATGAAATAAAAAGAAACTTAGGCCTGGGCTGAGGATTAATTGAGAACCAATGCTTTAGACCATGCGACTACGAAAGCAGTTTTGCTGTAGACTATTCTTGAACCCTAAAACATTTCTGGTTATAATTATACGAAACTCTGCTGTAGACTATTTCAAGAACCTTAAAAACTCCTGCTTATATGTGAAGCTGTGTTGTAGACAATTTTAAAAACCTAAAACCTCCCTGTTTGAATATCAAACTCTTATTAAGACAATTTTAAAAACCTAGACAATCCTGCTTATATGTGAAGCTCTGTTGTAGACTATTTTAAAACCCTAAAACTACCCTGCTTGAATATCAAGCTCTGATAAAGACTATTTTAAAAATCTAAAACACTCTTGCTTGAATATCAAGCTCTGATGAAGACTATTTTTAAAATCTAAAAAAGAAATTGCTTGAATATCAAGCTCTGATTAATACTATTTTAAAAATCTAAAAAAAACCCTGCTTGAATATAAATCTCTGATTAAGACTATTTTAGATATCTAAAAAAAACCTGCTTGAATATCAAGCTCTGATTAAGACTATTTAAAAAACCTAAAAACCCCTCTGCTTGAATATCAAGCTCTGATGAATACTATTTTAAAAATCTAAAAAAAGAAACTGCTTGAATATCAAGCTCTGATGAAAAATACTTTAAAAATCTAAAAACCCCTCTGCTTGAATGTCAAGCTATGATGAAGAATATTTTTAAACCTAAGACCCTCCCTGTATACATATCAAGCTATTTTGTAGAATATTAGAAAAACTTAAAACACTCTTGCATATTTGTGAACACCACTGTATACTATTCTGGAATTATAAAACAATCCTGCCTGTATTTTAAAGTGACGCCTTTGTCCACGTGCGGGTGTTGTCACTATAACAAGTCTAATATAGGGACCTAATTGCTTTTATATTCAATATTCCATATTATCATTTTCCTATCAAAGTAATAAAGCTACTTTACCTGAATCCAGATGCTCCCAACCCCCGCCCCCACTACACCATAGCACCGTGTTATCCTAGCTCTTACCACACTACCTTTCATCCCCAGTTAATAGTTAATAAACTCTTCTTCTCTTTCTCTTTACCTCTCTCTCTCTCTCTCTCACGCGGAATTCTGGTCTAGGACCAGTATATTTATTTCTCGACCTGAAGGAAACTTAAATTAAATAAGCAAAGTAATGTTGCAATATTTACTTATATTTACTGTCACAATATTATCACATTTCACTTGGGTTTTTTTAAGTGATACTGGAAATTTCTGCTTTGACATAATTGAAAATCTCAAAATTCCATGCCAATCTAAATTTTTTTTTGCAAGTCTTAACAGCTACTCACTTCTTCACGTGACTTAGTGAGACGGATGCACTTGCTTTGGATGGTACAAAGCTTTTAAAGTCAGGAACCACAGACGATAAATAAAGTCACAAGTCACTTTCAGCATTGAGCCTGGTATGGATATATTTTTTTAAATAAGCATACGAAGAAAAATATTTCTCGCTCAAATACGTAGAAAAAAGTGGTAACAAAGCTGTATTAGTTTTTCTCTCTAACACTGGGAACTCCTGCTTTAAACTGAACCAGAAACCAATTAGTGATAAGGATTTATTGCTTTCCTTTACTTCAAAATCAGTGGAAATTTCAGGGAGATGCTCTTTTCTCCTCACGATTAATGTGGAGAGTTCCGAAACTGCTATCTCTTCCAGGGGATTGCAAATCTAATTGTTATTATTGGACATAGCTGGGAAATATTCTCTGAAGGTTTTTCCAAATCCCTTCAAGTGTTCTATAACCATGTTCTTAACATTTTCTTCCAACAAAAGCTGATTTTCTACCATAAAGTCGTGAAGGGTATCAAAGCATTCCGTTTGGTTGCTAATTAAATACCTTTCCCAAAAGTTAATTTTTTTATGAACGATTCGATAGTCTTTCACAGTATAAACGTTAATATTCGAACCCTGAAGAGATAGGTCTAAACTGTTCCTTTTTGAGAAAATGCTATCCAAATAGGTGAAAGGTTGGAGCCACATTTTATCTTGCATGCACTTGACTTTGTGAAAGGGATGGTTGGTAAGAAAAACAAAAACTCCATGTTTAAGTTCAAACAATCTTGTAAGAGTTTTACCTCAAAATAACCACCTGACTTCAGTGTGAGACAATAAAGAGTTGTAAATGCTTTCCATTTCTTCACAAAGTGCTGCAAAAATCAACCATTAAAGAAATATGTGGTGAACCCCTTAGAAGATTTCGCGAGCCCCCAGGGGGATCGCAAACCACAGTTTGGAAATCGCTGGCCTTGATTACTTCTAAAATGATTTCTTCCTTATCTCCATCTCACTAGAGTAATTATCATAAAGGCGTATAGCCTGAACATGTGTTAAAACAAGGTGATTTAAAAAAGTTGATCAAAGAATCACACATAAAATAAATTAGAAAATACGCAAGGAAAACGTACTATTTTAATAGCTACGTAATGGTCAACCTTATAAACGATAATACACTAAAACATATATTTAATTCAATTACAATAATTTGTTAAAAATAATATTTTATGTGTGTGTAGTAAGAAACTTAATCAACATAACTTATCCTAACCTTCCAAGTCTACGAAAATGAAATTAAAATAAAATTTTTGATAGCTTTAAGGTGTAAATTTTAGATTCAAGTTATTTCCGTGCAGACATGGGTGTATAATTTGGTGAAAATTTGTAAACAACCATGAATCTAATGGATACATTTTAATCGGCTTTGAAATTAATTAATTATTTAATCATACAATCAAATGCTTTAATGGCTGACATTTGTTTGTATCCCATATACTGAATAAACGCCACGAGGTGTTTTTTATATATAACTTCTGAAAATAAATTATATGCGCTCTCTACCCAAAACTACACAAAACAACAAGCAGGATCGTTTTATATTTAACTAGCAAACCCGCAAGGCCTTGCCCGTGACCCACTGTGGTATAAAAATTATATAAGCCCCCACCCGCCAACCCCCACCACAATAAAAATGGTTTAGAATTACGGTCGATTTCATACACTTTTTTTTCCGAGGAGGATGTGGCATATTTTTATCACAGTTATATCTGAAAGGTAATTCTAAGCCAGATTAACAATATTTTCTTCAAAACTTGTTAAAAATAGCCTAATTAAAAAGCTAATTATTAATTTAAAAATCCAGCCTCGAGGTGCATTCGGACCCCTTTCCGTCCACCTATGTTAAAATTTTCATATCCCTGCGTGCCGTAAATTTGGCTGGGCATCACATACAAACAAACAAACACACACAGAGACAAATACTTCCTTTTAATCTTATAGATATCATCGTATATCTTCAAAAATGATGTATTATGGGACGCCTCAGACTTATTCAACGGAACTTTTGATTAAAACTAAGTACAAACAATCGTTTAAAATTAAATGGATAGCTTTATCTTAGTTTAAATATAGTTGTAGTGGCCCAAATCGAACCGGCCAACTGGGAGATAACCCGGTTTCTTGGTGGCCCAATCCGTCCCTGTAACATGATATATTTACGAGTTTAAATGATTTATAGACAGACTTTTAATGATGATACAGTTTTATTACATGATCGACTTCAAATTGCCGAGAGATCAACCAGTAGCTAACTCCTGCCTTGTAACTTGCAGACCACCATAACAGTTTGTTTTTTTAATTGTTTTTTTTTAAATCTACTTTGCAGGTATAAGTCACTTCAGTGGCCACATGGTTTAAGAAGTCACTCTTGCAATATACTGGAATGACGGGGAGATTAGGGCTTGATCATAGTTGGGTGTACTGTAGGTGATTTCCTAAATTGTTTTCCACCCTCCCTCCACGCAAATATGGGTACACTTCCTTTAAATTAAACTTTCCTCATCCCTATCACATTAGAGAAATTAGTACATAGGTGTATAATCCTAACAGGTAGTAAGAAGCAGTGCTAAAATAAAAACATGTTATAGATATTCTGCACAGAATTTAACTGAAACACAATATAGAGTTTTTTTTGTTACTGTGATAATATTCTCCTGACCCACTTCGGTGGTCGCGTAGTCTAAGGCGTCACTCTCGCAATAGACGAGAGTACTGATGGTGGGGATATTGCGGGTAGAATCCCGGTCGGGTGTCCTCGGAATATATTTTTTTCCTAAATGTGTTTCCACTATCATCCAACCTCTAAATACAATCTCCCTCATATATTCTAATTCTATCACATCGACGTAGTTAGTATATATAAGGATAACTCTAACGGGTAGTAAGACGTGGTGCTAAAAATAGATACATTCTCCTGGAGAGAGAGAATAAGAACCTATATTGGAGGAGAACGATTACCATTAATAGAAACGCTAAAACAAGTGTCAAGAATTATTATTCATCCCGAATGATAGTTTGCATGCAAACTGTTGCGAATACAAAATGTTAATTAACATTAGTATTTACTTTTTCTAAGTCTAAAACTAACCTTAAGGGCTGTACTCATTAAAGCACACTAATTGAGTAAATGTACCTGAATTTGCGTGGAGGGAGGGTTAGTAAACCATTAAGTAAAACATACACTCAATACATTTGTAGAGCATTGAAACCCTGGCCTCACCAACACTGACAAACTAAACCATTATGAGCTTGAAACTCTGTTGTAAATGAAGTAAGCTCACAATCAAACAGACAAAAAAATTTGCACACTGTTTCGAATGAAGTAGTTCTATATAAAGCATGAATAACCCGTCTTACACTGTTACGAGTGCAGTGTGTTATATACAAAACATTAATAACCCATCTCACACTGTTACAAAAGTAGTGAGTTCTCTATAAAACATGAACAACCTGTCGTACATTGTTACAAAAATAGTAACATGACTAACTGGTCTCACACTGTTACAAAAGCAGTAAGCTTTATATAAATCTTGAACAACTCAGCTTACACTGTTACGAATGCAGGGAGTTTTCTTACAAATATTTGGAGCTCATCTGATGCGAAATCTTAAGAATTCATTTATATGAAAAACGTTTTATGTTTTTTTTCTTCTGGAAATATGGTTTGGATTCTTTGACCAATCCCACTTCGTGATATATAAATGTTTCATACCCGTTTTATATCCCTGCTATGTTTCTCAGGGCAAATCTGAGCGCCAAATGCTAAAGAAAATGTTTCTCGGGACCTGGCAGCGAAGTCACAAGACAAATCGGCTCCAACGATATCTCGACCAAAGTAAACAAGGGCAAGGGGGAAATACATGGAGAGCGAAAAGGAAGATAGGAAAAGGTTTGTAATTTTCTTCTGGGGAAAAAGTTGAAGAGGATATGAGTAGAAGGTGGACAGGCAACAAGAAAGAAAAATTGGCGTAGGGGGTAAAAAATAAATAACAAGAAGACTGCAAATAAAGTTGAGAGACGTAAGTCAAAATGAGTTATAACAAGGCGAAGGTAAATAGGGTAATTTTCACCTCTTCTTAGAAACGTGAACTTGGGAAAGGCTGTTATTGTTGAGAGATGGCTACCAAAAGATTTACTTGAATCAATTTATCTGCATCTTTCATATTTCACAAAATACGTTCAGAACTATTCAAGATTTACTAAGAATCTTGTTTAAATCTCTTGTAGTTTGGCTGGGTCTTTTTGTGCTTTTCCTAAGAAGTCATATTGCTGACCACAATCTTTAAATATTGCTGAGTAGCTTACCTGATAGTTTGTTGATTAGCTTATTGGATAGTTTACTTAGTATCTTACTGCGTATCTTACTAGCTATATTGCTGAGTAGTCCACCAAATATATATATTAGTAATTTTCTGGATATCTTATTTAATGAATTTATTGATACAGGGTTGGGTAGCTTGCTGAGTAGCTTACTGGATATATTTATGGGTAGCCTATTATATATATATCCTTATTAGTATCCCAATGGATATCTTGTTGAATAGTATGTTGGATAGCTTGCAAAATATCTCTCAGGCTAGCTTACTCTGGGTAAATTACTGTCTATCTCATTGAATAGCTGGCTTATTAGCTCGCTAGGTGAGTTAATAGCTAGGTTTCTGGGATGATATTAGGTTTGTTTTATACTTATTTACTATATTTAAGTTTATATAAGATTATAAATCATAACCCCATTGGTGGTCACTTGTTCTAACGAGTCAATTTATTTTTTTAACTATATTTCCCTTAATGGTGATTGTTTATCATTCCAGTTCAGTTATTTATGGGTATTATATCACTTCGTATAACCCGAACTGTTACTAGGCCGAAGTTAAAAGATAACATGAATATTCGACTACATTTAAGAACACATTGTTATATTCGAAATGTCACTTAGGGATGGGTTGTGAAATCACAACCTGCTACTTTGTCCCTGCTCCTCTGACGTCACATTCACAACATGTTCCTGACAAATGAAAGGAGCTGTTCCTTTTTGTCACTGGTCCACGGATCAAATACACCATGTAACAGGTCCGGAGTAAACTTGTTCCTCGTCTCTCTGTCACAGACAGCACTGTAACAGGTCCAAAGTAAACTTGTTCCTCATCTCTCTGTCACAGGCAGCGGTGGAACAGGTCCAAAGTAACCCAGCTCCTCGTCTCTCTGTCTACAGACAACGCTGTAACAGGTCCGGAGTAAACTTGTTTCTCGTATTTCTTTGTCACAAACAGCGCTGTAACAGGTCCAAAGTAACCTAGCTTCTCGTCTCTCTGTCACAGACAGCGCTGTAACAAGTCCAAAGTAAACTTGTTCCTCATCTCCCTGTCACAGGCAGCGGTGGAACAGGTCCAAAGTAACCCAGCTCTTCGTCTCTTTGTCACGGACAGCGCTGGAACAGGTCCAAAGTAACCTTGCTCCTCGTCTCTTTGTCACAGACAGCTCTGTAACAGGTCCAAAGTAGACTTGTTCCTCGTCTCTCTGTCACAGACAGCGCTGTAACAGGTCCAAAGTAAACTTGTTCCTCATCTCTCTGTCACAGGCAGCGGTGGAACAGGTCCAAAGTAACCCAGCTCCTCATCTCTCTGTCACAGACAGCGCTGTAACAGGTCCAAAGTAAACTTGTTCCTCATCTCTCTGTCACAGACAGCGCTGTAACAGGTCCGGAGTAAACTTGTTCCTCGTATTTCTCTGTCACAAACAGCGCTGTAACAGGTCCAAAGTAAACTTGTTCCTCATCTCTCTGTCACAGGCAGCGGTGGAACAGGTCCAAAGTAACCCAGCTCCTCATCTCTCTGTCACAGGCAGCGGTGGAACAGGTCCAAAGTAAACCAGCTCCTCGTCTCTCTGTCACAGACAGCGCTGTACAATAACAGGTCCAAAGTAACCCAGCTCCTCATCTCTTTGTTACAGACATTTCTGTAACTGGTCCAAAGTAATCTTTCTCCTCGTCTCTCTGTCACAGACAGCACTGTAACAGGTCCAAAGTAACCCAGCTCCTCATCTCTTTGTCACAGACAGCGCTGTAACAGGTCCAAAATAACCTTGCTCCTCGTCTCTCTGTCACAGGCAGCGCTGTAACAGGACCGGAGCAACCTTGTTCCTCGTCTCTCTGTCACAGACAGCGCTGTAACAGGTCCGGGGAAACCTTGTTTCTTTATGCTCCGGAGATTTTTGGAGCAGTCGTACAGTAGATAGGCAGTGGATGCTTTGTTTTCTTGTCAGAGCGCTGAGATCAGGTCCTGTACAACCTTACTTATCTATTATATAGGCCTAGCTTAGAGTTGGTTTGGGAGTCACAATTAAGTTTTGAAGGGGAAAGCTTTCGTAGTACAAAACAGTATCTCCACAATACAAGCACAGTATTTAATATATTGTCACAATAAATTGTTACGTGATGAGTGACATTGATGGGACCCACTTGTGATCAAATGATTTAAGGCAAGGGTCAGCAATCTACTGACTTGACTGATTTTATTTAGCCCACAAAATATTTAGCAAACAAACAATTTTTTCAAAAAATAGACTTAATAGCTAATCACTAATTGGGAAATGTAAAATTGAACTTTTGTTGATCTACTCTTTTTCAAATTAGCCAAACATTTTTTAAACCCATAAAGGCCACAATATTAAAAAGGTTTCCAGCCTCTGGTCTCTGGCTTCACTCCCGCACTAGAATGGACTGCCGATGACAGGGAGATTAAGGTTCGATTCTGGTCGGATGCACTGAGGGGGATTTTTCCTTAACGTTTTCAACTCTCATTCCAAACAAATGTGGGCGCACTTCCTCTAGAATCAACCATCTTCATCCCTAACACATTGGCATAAATGCTTAACACCCGAACTGGCAGTAGACGTGGGGCTAATAACAACTAGTCTGATAGTAGGTACGAATATAGTGACTGTGTCAAAAAGGAGCAGGTAAAAAAGGAACAGGTCTAGTGGTGAATCCGTAACAGATTGCTTCTACTCCACTAAATGATCAGCTTTACCATCCACAATGCCAACCGTACTGGGGTGCTGCTCGATGGGTGGGAACTGTGAAGCCAAGGCAGGCGGTCTAGGGCGTTATATTGTTAAGGGAGAGATGCTAACGCAGCCGGTAAATGGTGCTACCTTAGAGAACAGGAAAACTGGATTGATGATTTTTAAAAGAGAATAGTTAATTAAATATGTCCATCAAATAATAACAATAGTAATCCGCATCAAAATTACTTTTAAACATGAGTCAAAAAATCTATCAATCCAAATATCACTTTTCACTATCTTTAGAAGTTATAAAAGAAAACATAAAAAACAAGAGGTAAGTATAAATTTTTACATTCTAAACTAAACACTTAACATGAGATGTAAATACATTATATAATACATAACAGTTTGAAGAACGTAGATATTTTAATCAAATTATTATTTACGAAAATACTCTATAATTAACACAAGTTTTTCTTAAGCTACAGTGGCGTTATCCCGGGTTGGGTTATTGAATCGTCCGCGGTGTTTCACTCAGTATGAGTAAGCTTGGTACTACCTGCAAATGACACGTATCAAAATTTTAAAGAAACAAATTAAGGTGGGATGGAAGTTATAAAAGGCCAGTGTTTTTGCATTTCTTATTGAAATTTTTTTTTGGCCAAAATATATAAAATATTGCTTCAGTAAAAACATAGAGTGAGTTTTTTTCTCGTGGTTATATCAACGGTTGTTTAATATCTGTTGAGGGTGTCATGAAATTTAATGGCGTTTTTTCTTCATTTAAAAATTTTGTCATCTAGTACTGCTATGCTCATGATAGATATTCAACAACTGTTGATATCACTACGCGAAGAAAATTAAACTCTATGTTTCTAAAAAGGCAATATTTTATTTATTTTGACCAAAAACATTTTGATGTAAAAACTGAAAAAGCACTGGCCTTTTCTCGAGCTCCCTACACTCCACCCTCAAGTAATAAGTATTAAATCTCATCCCATTATGAATAATAAATAATATCGTTTATTTTATTAACTAAAAATCTACTATGTATTCTATTTTTCACCATATTTCAATTATAAACTACGATGAAAATAAAACAATCACGTCTGATGACATTCAAATACAGGCAGACTGATTTAAATTCGCATAGCTTTTAAACTTGCGATATGAATAAATATATATATAAAACATCGTCTATAAATCAAGCAAATAATATTGATCCTTGAATCTATTTCAGTATCTGTTCCAAAACACCAAAAACCCACACATCGTTTGTGCCTCCTTCCCTCCCCTGGATATTGGGACTGTCCTCACCCCCCACCCCCTATTCCCCTCGGCCGCAACAAATCGTGTTACGTTATCTGTTCGTTGGTGATGGCGAATTGGTTGGTTTTATTCTCTGTTTGATGGCGAGATATTATGATGGCCTCTCGACAGATAACACACTAACCAAACACGGTAAACTAACGAGGGCTGTCAGGTTGGTTCGCTACCTCCACCGGCCATGCTACCCACTGGAAATGTTGGATAAAATGGTATCGAAAGCTCACATGCAAAAAAATAAATGGTATGTATGAAAAAAATCTCATAAACTTTTTAATATTGTGTATTACAAATTGGAAGACAATTTTCCAAAATAATTTTAACATAAAACTACCCTAAAAATGTTTCCTCATAAGAACAAACGTATCATCTTTTTTAAAATCACAATAAACAATCTTCATATAAATTTCAAAACAAATTGTTCAGATCCTATCATATTTCAATTTTTTTAATACTTATTTGTAAACTACCCTTAAATAATTTTTAAATTTTAAAAATAAGAATATAATATTCTTACTTATCATGAAAAACAATTCTCAGTAAAGTTGCATTTTAAACTAAATATTCTGTGTGTAAATACGTATTGAGAGTTATGTAGCTAGGTAAATATGTTTGTTGAAAGGTATGTGGGTAATGTTTTGTTGTATTATCTAAGGTTTTATTGTGAATTTATGGTCTACATTTTTGTTTCTAGAAATACATTCGATGCTTTTAAAATTTTTAATATATACCTTGGTTAGGGGGGAAAATATCACAGTTTCGTAAAGCATAATGTTAGTATTATATAGTTATATTTAGAATGGATTTGATATTGAAATAAATTATTAAATAATTTTATATCAAATATTAATTCAATTATTTTTTAATAAATACACTTTTTAATTGCTCAATTTCTTACTATCCGTCAGGATAAATATGTTTATTTACACTTATGAGTGAATAAGTTAAAATTTCTTATGAAAGTTTCAGGAATTTGTCAGGTAGGGAAAGTGGTAAATTATTTAAGGGGGAAAAAACTCCTCAGTAAACCTTAACAGGATTTGAACATCAACCTTATAATCAAATAAGTCCTCATTCTCACTGACTCAGGTATGAAATATATTTGAAATTAAAATATCTCAAATAGAATTCCTGTCCTTGTGTCAAAATTTCTAGGAAATAAAATTTATTTTTTAAACCCAATATATATAATGATTTAATCACACTTAGCTTTATTATATAAATGTTTGTATGCATCAATTAGTTTATTTTTTATACGACATTTATTTTTTTAAGTTTTTATCATAAAGAGTTTCATGGATGTACGGGTAGTTCGTAAATCTCCAGTTTCATTTTGTTTTTTTATCAATCACAAGTTTTGGTAACTAAACAGGACATATATATCGGTTCAGTCAGACTTTTTTTTATCCTACCTTAGTATGAATGCTTGTCGAGTATAGAAAGAAAATGACATAAAAATGGTTTTAAATTTCTGCTCTGGTGATTATTTAACATTTATCTCTCTACTCGGTGAATATTTCTGGCGACATTCCAGACTTTCTTCCAGTGGAAGCTAGAGTTCAACCATTTTAAATTTGTTTGAAAAAATAAACCTTCTTAAAGTTTTTGGTTTGTTATACTAAAGAGTCCTCGAAAAGGGTATCCAGGACTCTATAATTAAATAAAACAGAAATATTTGACCAATTTACATGAATTATGTTTAGACCTGTGTGATAGCACTGAAAGTTTTCTTCCGTAAATTCTTACTTTCTTTCTATATAGCATTAGACCCTCGAAAAATCTTTGCTGAACTTAAAAACGTACGCCACCCATGCCTATTTTGAACTAATTCTATCCAGTCCACCTCATTACACCCTATCCCTTTCTTGAACTAAGTCTATCCAGTCCACCTCATTACACCCTATCCCTATCTTGAGCTAGTTCTATCCAGTCCACCTCATTACACCCTATCCCTATCTTGAAGCTAGTTCTATCCAGTCCACCTCATTACACCCTATCCCTATAGTGAGTTAGTTCTATCCAGTCCATCTCATTACGCCCTCTTTCTTTCAGGTCTATTCTAATGTTAGCCTCCCCTCTGCATCTAGGTCTTCCCAATGGTCTTCCCATTGGGTTTGCCAGTCAATACTCTTAACACGGTTCTAGATTCTCCCATTCACGCTGCATATCCTGATCTATCACCTCAGCCTGTGAGATTTAATTACCCTAACCTTACATTTTCCTGGTGATGAGTACAACCAGTGTCTACCTGGCTCATCTTCAGGCCCTCGGATAGTATTTCATTGCCCCCCCCCCCATTTAACTATACAATTCAAAAATAAGTTACAATATACAATCTGCTTTTATTTATGTCTCCAATAAATAAAATACACACCTGCCAAACCCCCAAGTAGGATTCTTGATGGGGGAATAAAACACTATCTAGGTTAATTAAGTACATCTTTTATAAAAACTTATCTTAAATATAACATTAGTATCACAAAATAGAAACTAAGTACAAATTGTCAGGTGAGTGAAATAACTTTAGTTCACACAATTCAAAATAAAACAATTATCCTAATGTATCAACGAAAAAAGAAAACAAAATACATCCCATTAAATATAACTATAATATAATTTTTAATTAATCATTAAAAAGTTTTTCATACCGTATAATATTATACAGTATAAAAATGAGTTAATAAAAAACATGTTCCAAGGAAGTTTCAGAATGTTATACATCAGCATGGAAAGTTATACATTTGAAATGTAACAATACATCCGGAAAGTTATTAGTGGAGTTACATAATAGCCAAAGCCAACAATACAGAATTAAAATGTGTAGTAAGTGAACAAAAGCCTTCAACAATTCTGAGAACAAATATTGAGAGAAAGAATAACTTTTTATTGTCAAACTAGTAACTTACGGCTTAGCTCTTCATTAGATGCTTCTGTTTAATTTATTATTCCGTTTCCGTTGTGATCATGGAACAAGTCTTTTTTAATATTCATTAAAAAGAGTGGAGACAAAATAATTTGGGTTAAGAGAGATCTTAATCGATTTTTGAGAAATTTGAATTTATAAAAGACTATATCCGTATCTGAATAGTCTGAGCATTATGCACTTGTGCATTTTACTGGATTTAAAATTGTAATGGCGTCGACTTATAGGGAGCAAGTTATTTTTGACGGTGTCCGAATAATCTTAAAGTGTGCTGATTCACACCTTACAGCGCACTTTACTAAAGGGCAGACACGATGTGCCTCTTATCGCAAACTTATTTAAAATAGCATTTTAAATGGAATAAATAAACCTAAGCTCTTATATAAAAAAGGTGTTTTCTGCGTAATTTGTTAATTTATATGTATCAATAGGCTAAACATTCTTAAATAACACAAAAATCTCATTTTAAAGGAGTTATATTTTTATTTCAAAAAATATTTTTGTTTAAATTATAAATAATAGTTTACGAATAATTAAGAATAATAATTATTTAAATATAAGATTAATGCCGGGAAAATAACCAGTGACAAATATATTGCTAAGTACAGTGGATTAAATATGTATGAATTGTTTTACATTTTTTTGGTAGGCCTGCCTTTTGCGTGGACTTGAGAAGAATTTCCTTTGTGTACCTAGTGAAGTATATTTATAGAATATGGGCTCCAAAAAATGCGCATACGAGAAAATAGACACACTATCAAAATTCAATATCTTTGTAATGGAAACACAGCTTTCATAAGTGGACACTAAATAGCTTTAATTGTACTGTAGTGTTTGAATAGTTGTATGAACCCTACGCACTTAGGGGCGCCAGAAACGTGTTTTATAAAAGTGTGATGCCAGGCCTCCACCGGGGTTCGGATTCCACGTTAGACTGTAGGTCCTCCATTTGATCTCACAATCACCTTACCATTGCACATTAGCGTAAGTGCGTATAGCCCGAACGGGTAGTAAGACGCGGTGCTAATAATAATATAAAAGTGTGCAGTAAAGTGCCTAAGTATGTAGTGCACAGACTATTCGAACACGGCCCATCTCACATGTTACTTGTGTACACTCCGTCGTGATTGTAAGGAAGCAACTTATTGGCACAGCCCACGCGGTATTCTATACCTCCACACACGACTGCAGAATAGTTTGCCTAGCTACGCTCAAGGCCGGATTTAGAGAAAGCCTTAGGTCCTTAAATTATTTCTTGACTTTTGGGAAGGAGTGATTGGGGAGGGGTTATGTATTTTTGCGATGTCCAAATAGTTCGATCAACTAAATTAATGTTTTTTGTTCCCTTTGTAATAAAATCAATGCTTTTTTTTAGCTGTTAAAGATTTAACCATGCCACACATTATTTTGGGAGCAGTGCTACCCACATTTATTGGTTTTACATGGTAACATAAAGCAGGTCTCCCTCTTTTCAGAATCTTTATTACTGTGAATAGCTAATTATGAATTCATTAATGATTAATTATTATATTACAATTATGTGGTGCAAATAATAAATTAAATCTAAAAGATTTTTACTTTATTTTTAAGATGCTGAGTTAAAAAAAACTGATATAATTTAAGGGTCCCAATCCTGATTTAAAATTGTTTATATTATTTCCGGATGGACAAAATAATTTGATAAAATCTTATCCATTGGATATATTTTAGTTATATAAGATAATTTATTTGTTTCTTCAAAGTTAATATTACTGTCTATATAACTTTGTGGTACCATAGTTCGATTCCATACTTAATTTAATGTTACCAAAACGACCACAATATAACGATTAGTAAAAAGTTTTGATAAATACTTTGATTGATAAAATTGTTGTTTATTAAGATTTACTTTGATTATCATTTTCTAATAAATTAAATGTATAATGTTAACTGTGGTTTTGTTTTTATCAAGTCCGTTTTATTTTACTAAATCAATTCTGGAAATCCAAACCATAATACTGGTTATGTCATCTGCAAGTATTAATATAATATCAGAGTGGGGAGGTTTAAATGAATGAAAAGCAGGGAGAAATTTTGTTTTTGGTTTACGAGTTTAAAAATACTTTAAATTATATCAATTCTTTCTGAGGGTTTGGAATGTAAATATCTTTAAGTAAAAAAAGTAGTGTAAGTTCTTTACTGTTTATAATGTGACCTGGTGGTCTAGGGGTAAGGTGTCAGAGTTCGGTACTAGGAGTCAGGGGTTCAATCCTTGGCTCCGGCACAGATTTATCTTATTTCCAAACCCTTCCTTCTCCTCTGACAAGACATCTTGTGAATGTGTGGAATGCCAGTCTTCCACCATGGTTCAGATCCCCCGTTAAACTGTAGGTTCTTCATTTCATCTCACTATCACCCTACCATTACACATTAGCGTAAGTGCGTATAACCCGAGCGGCTAGTAAGACGTGGTGCTAATAATATTATATATATAAAATATATTTCCTGTTTTTTAAAACGTCTGTTTGTTGTCAAATATACATGGAAAATCATAACCGGTTGGGGTGCCTTTATTTATATTCGATAGGATCTATCATACATTCAATCAGGGTTTGAGTCTCCGTTAAGGATACAGCTGGTTTTATTTAAATCTATAATTTAGGATCTCAGGAACCACTTAACCGATTGCGGTGCGGTTTATACTTTTATACTGGACCAATATATAGGCAGGTTTTACATTATTTGTGTATAATTAGGTGTTTCAGTGTGAGTCCCGGTGAAGGGCCAGTTGATTATTTGTATACATTGATGGAACCACATGATTACTGTGGTGTAGTTTTTATTTTTATGTATAGTATTAAGCCAGGCATTTTTCAGTTTAATAATTGTAATCGGGTGTTTTGGTGTAAGTCCCGGTGAAGTGTCAGCTGGATATGTGTATATATCTCTGGAACCACTTAACCGATTGGGATGTAGTTTTTTTTGTATAATATTTATCCAGTCGTGTGGTTTTTTAGATTCTGTAAGATATTAACCAGGCAAATTGTAGCATGATATACTTAGGTTTTGGGTTTCGAGTCCCTGTTAAAGTTTCGTATGGATGTTGTATATATGTTATCTAGGATATTTAATAAGCAAGTGCAGTGCAGTTTTTTTTTCAATTATGTAGTATTTATATCCAGGCAGGTTTTAACAATAGCATAATCAAGTGTTTTGCTGTGAGTCCCTGGAACTGTTGACAGGCCTATTGATAATGGATTTTGTGGCTCAGCTGGAAGGTGAAATTCAGTTTTTCCGCGAAGGGGATAATATAGTTCAGAGTGAACTATATGATAATATTTATATGTAATATAATATTACCTATTTCACCCGCCTCTGCTAATCATCTGGGCTACATGCCTTAATTAATTGTTGTGGGATAGTGATGAAGAAGATGTTAAAGAGGATGTAACCTTATATGCTAGGAGAGAAGTTGGCAAACAATGTAGGAAAAACGTCCCTCAATATTTTCGGCCAGTATGAAAACCCTGTTTCATCCATCACTGAAAATGGACTATATGAGAACATTTTTGTCCACGTGACTACCGATGCAGTAGAAAATAAATCATTTACGGAATTTCCTAGACTATTTAGTTTACTTTGTAATTCTGTTTACTATAAGATATCAAATATTTAATTTTGTGTGTATTTCGAGCAGATTCACACTGGTCTATAATCTACTATTTTGGGGCTTTCATCTTTAAGTTCAATCATTAATGTTTTTACTACAATTAGATTATTAACAACTCTCAGACCCGCCTCGGTGGCAAAGTTAAATAACGCGATAGTTTAATGTTGAAGAACGGGGAGATCGAGGTTCGAATCTCACTCGAGTGAACTGGGGTGAGTTTTTTCCAAAATGGTTTTCCACTCCTCCACGCAAATGTGGGTTCAACTCCTCTAGATTTAATTGTCCCAATTCTTAACCCTTTAGAATAGTTAGTACTTAAGCGTATTGTTTGAACGGGTAGTAAGAGGCACTGCTAAAATTAATAAACTCTCAACAATAATGGGTATGAAAGTTCTTTATATACATTTTGGTCTTTATTGTCAAAAAGCTTTTTACTATTATCACTTTTATTCCAGTTAATGTGAAACTATCGTACTGAATATCAAACCGTTTTAGTTTCAAAATAAAATTATTTATATTAATATTTTATATTTCAAATAGTAAGAATCGCTCAGAAAATTATTAACTACAAGTTCTTTGTATTATTTTGGATCCAGCCATCAAGAGCCATGTATGTCCTTATATAGACTCAATTCTTTTTAGATGCTTTCCTAGGTGTGTTTTAGAGTTTAAAATTTTATTTTTTTATTTTTGTACACCTTCTCATTATAAAATAATTTTTCATTTTAATTTGTATTTCAGTAAAATCATCTTCCATGCTTATAAGAGTGTTGTCTCTGGAATTTGTTTGAATATTTTGATCAAATGTTTGGTATTTTATTTAGGAGTTTCAAGAAATAGCATTTATTTATTTAGCTTTAATTTGCTATAGTCATATTTAAAATATGTACCACGGGAGTAGTTTTTTTTTGCCACAATAACTGCAAACAATACAGTTTTAAACTCACTTACCCTTCTATCACACCTTAACGTTCAACACCAGAGGTTCAAAAATCTAGAAGTTTCGTGGATTTTGACAAGTAATATCTTTAAATAAAATGTCGATTTAGGATTCTTTCAATCGAACTTTTAAGTTCCCAATAAAATGTTTTGGATATATTTGAGTGTAATATCCAGAAATCAATGTATAAATTATCCTCTAGCATTTCTTAAAATCTATTAAAAATTCAATGTTAAAATATCTTTATTTGTAGTTTAAAAAGCAATATTATATGTTTATATTGTGAAACAATCTAGGAGCTAATCATTTCAATGAGATCTACTATCAAATATATTAGAATGACGTAACGTTAAGAAATAAGTTTGGTTTTAACTCTGTTGACATTGTCTCCCAAATTTGAATCAATTGGCAATAAAACATTTCCCCCAACTCCCCTCTACACCATTTTCCGTCCAGGAAGCAAGGGTACAATAGTGCCACGGTGTTAGAGAACTGAGGAAGGGGTGGGAGGGGGGGTTGAATGGAAGGGGAGGTGTCATGGGTGTTAGGCACGTATGATAATAGTTGCTTGAGGCAAATGAGTGTAGGGCTCAATTTCCATGGAGCTCCCCAGGAGCCAGGTGAAACCCGGGCTTAACCCGGGCTTGGGTCAGCCATGATCTACTAAACGGCTCTGAAATCTCGCGTTCTCAACATCCCCGTCTTAAGGTGATTGGCCCTTTTGATTTGGCGTGTAAATGCAGAGCCATGGGAACAAACGGTTACCTTCAAGAATTTTTATTGTTTTGCAATTTTCTTTTTGGAGACGGTTTTTTCAAGAATAGAAGCATGTTGATTAAGTTAAACTTTTTATAAACACACCTCCTTTATAATTTTAACAGTGATCAAATATCGATAAAATTGACATTTTTCAATATAAAACTGTCGGCTTCACAAAAAAAAAATGTAATAATTAATAAACATCGATACATTATCTTAGAAGGTGTGTTGAAATTATTAACATGAACATTTCACTCGTGCTCAAGAAAACTGATATTTCCAAACGTATGATTTTTCCGCAAGACCTGTCTGTTAGTTAGCGCCATGTACGGTTTCCGTGATCCCTCTGTTCTTGTTGGTGCGAAAGGATACTTTGGTTGGTTGTAAAGCCATGCCACATCTTTCACCCTCCCACCCACCCTCCCATAAAATAGGTTTTAGACTTGCACTCTACAGGACCAAGGACCTTAACTAGATTAGGAAACTATGTTGGAAAAATTCAACCAGGATTAATCTGAAAATCTACCAATTTCTCAGAGTGATCATTTTTAATTTTACATTATTCATTTAAAATCAATCATCAATATAATATCAATTACGTCAATCATTCAATGATGAAATATGTTACTATAGGTTTCCCAATGACATAAAGAGGGTATAAAGGTAAAAATAAATATATACACTTATACCTAGCACCACTTCTTACTAGGCTACCCATTTGGTTTATACGCTTAAGTAATAATTATGCTAATGGGTTATAAATTGGTAAGGTTGAATATAGAAAAGTGAACTTGCATTTGTGTCTAGAGACCATGGAAAATAATTTAGAAAAAACCTGCAGTCTAGCTCAATATGAAACTAGCGCGTTAGCTAACTACGCCACCGAAATGGGTAATATAAATAGAATCTCATAAAAAGCATCATTGGCTTTGAAATATCATCAAAAAATGTGACCTTGTAAATGAAAGTTTTTGTCAATCGATAAGTGTGCCCCTTTGAAATAACTAATTTCTTCCTTAAACTTATTTTGTAACATCAAAGAAACGGAGATATTATGGACGACCAAGTTAAATGAAACATTGTATATGTAGATTATATTGTACGAGTATTAATGTATTATTCTCCGTCGAGTAACTTGGGTATCAAACGAAAATAAATCCTTACTTACTAAGGGAAAATAAGCGTTTGCTGGACACGTGTAATTTTGGTAATGTATTGTACAAAGTGAAAAGGAATTAATTCGACGTTGAAATATTGATCTCCTTTGGGAGCTTCTGAAGTTCCCAAATAACGTCTTCCCCTTTCAGTGATCGTCTTCATGTCTTGTATAGGATCCTACTTTTAAAACAGCGAGCCAACCATTCTAATTAGGAGTAGCTCAGCTTTTGAGGGGCTTCTAATTAAAAAGTAAGTTTTCGGTGTAAAAGATATGTGTCTATATATGTGATTTCTTTTTTATTACTAAAGATGAAGCGAAAAATGGTAATATATATATATATATAAAATATGTACAGTACATTACAACAAACCATATATATATATATATATATAGTGACTTAACCGAAGCAGCAAATTATACGTTTTTTTGGTAAACCCAAATACACTAATTAGTTTTATCACTCGAATGAAAACACTATCGACAATACTAGTACCCACATAAGTGTGAGCTCTAACATAACACCAGTATCATATTGTCTGGTTTGTCTATGACAGTGAGGTAAAAGTTCGAATCCCGAGCAGGTGTGTCAAGGGCTTCTCCTCATTCTTTTTCTCTCTCTCCTTTTTCACACAAAAATATGATTACGTTTCACATACATTCTTCTTATCTTATTCTTACTCATAAGAGTAGCTAAATACAGATAATCCAGGTGGGTAGTAAGACGTGGTTTAAAAAATAAATGGTTCTTACCTGTTAATGAATTGATCAATCATATAAAAGTAATGGATGTAACGTTTTAACGGCATGTTTGAAGTTTATACATAATACCAAGTAAAGGTAGGTAAAAAATATACAATTTTTTATTTTAAGTTCAAATATTTTATGCACTTTTTACTTTGCACATATGGACTTATGTATCTGAGCAATATAGAATTTATTTAAAAAAATAGAGAGTTTAACAAAAATGGTGAGCAAACTATGTATTGCAAATATAAAAGAATATAACAGTTCACACTATACACTGCTCTCACTGGACAAAGAATAAAACAAATCACACTATACACTGGTATACAAGTTTAGATTAATTTTAAACAAGTTTTCAAAAGTAGTTGGTGAAAATATGTCAAGTTTTAAGAGACGCTTTTTATTCCGTTATAGCCAACAATCTTCAATCTATTCTTGTCTCGTTTGCCAGCGATGGGGAGGTCGGGGTTTAGATCCTGTTTGGGTGTATTGATGTTTCTTTTTGACACAGTTTCACATTCTACCTTCCCTCAATTGCGGGTACACTTTCTGTGCAATCTACCTTCTGTATTCCTACCCACTTGTATAAATATACATATATCTCTTATGGGTAGGAAAACGCAGTGCAAGATTATTATTTTTATATTCCCTCTCCCCGTTAATGTGGAATGGAAGGGACGCGAGAAAAGGCTAGTGATTTTGCAGTTTTTACGATAAAAAATGGTTTTTGGACAAAATAAATAAAATATTGCTCCAGCACAAACATAGAATTTAATTTTCTTCTCATGGTGATATCAACAGTGGTTGAATATCTGTCAAGGGTGTGCTGGAATTTAACGGGAACTTTTTCTCTTCATTTAAAAAGTTAGTCTTCTAATGCCATTATGCTCATGAGAGATATTCAGGAGCTTTTAAAATCAACATATGGAGAATATTAAATTCTGTGTTTGTACTGGAGCAATATTTTATTTATTTAGGCCAAAAAAAAATGTTTTGCCATAAAAAAAACTCCAAAAACACTGGCCTTTACTTCCGTCCCCTTCCATTCCACCATATCATTCTACCAGCAAAATTTTACTGCACAATTTGAACAAGTGTAGATAGATGCTATAAACAGTGATTCAATTATTTTAAATCATTACAGCTCACAAGTTATAAGGGGTCACACTTGTTATTTTATGTTTTTTGCGTAACATTGTTAAATTAAATTATTTAAAATCTGGGGCTGATATTTAGTATAACTAGACATTCACATGAGTTGTACACAATGAAATCTTTATATTATTAATAATATAAATATGTATTAGTCATATTAATTTGTATTTATAATATTAGTAGCTATTAATAATATCAATATTATTCAATCAAACAATCAATCATTGTTTATTTTGGATTTAAAAGAAAATTACATAATTGATTTTATGATGCATTCCCGAATTACCTAAATGTACATCTTCAAGTCTTACAGCTATATATAAAAAATAAATAAAAATGTCTTACGAGTATCATAACATTTATTCACAAAAATATATACATAGTTGTTTGAAGCATGCCTTAAAGTATCCAGTCTTTAATTTTACTTTTCGCTATACTTATCTGAGGGATATTTTGGAGTGTTGGTGGTAGCAAATTAAACAATTTGGGGATGGTACATTTCAATTACTGTTTACCATAGTAATTTGAGCATTTCACGATTGTATACACGTCTTTGTTAGAAATTGAGCGGGTGTTAAGGGAATGGGTTTTTATTTGCTTATATTTATCAGAATGGTAATATTCTAATACCCTATAAAGAGGCTGTACTCATATAATTGGTTAAAAAGTAGTATTATATGTTGAATGTATGTCTGTTTGTTAGAATTTTTCGTACCAAATATAGTTTTCAGGATTTTTTCTTGCAAATGTGAAATTTTGACTGTTTAACATTCTGTCGTTCCTCCCCAGATGGTTATGTTATAACATATAATTGATCTAACTAATAATTTATATATTACTACTATCATTATAATATCATATATCCAAGTACATTTTAAGATGGTAAAAAAACAAATGTCAAGAGTCAAGACTTTTAGTTTGTTCTCAAGTTTTTGTATATGCCTGTACCATTTATGATGTTTGTCAATAATTAGTCCAAGGTAAATATGACTGTCTGTTGCGTCC
Source organism: Timema shepardi (assembly GCA_902151425.1). NCBI lineage: Eukaryota > Metazoa > Arthropoda > Insecta > Phasmatodea > Timematidae > Timema > Timema shepardi. Next base: position 60,427 of record CABFVX010001075.1, read on the forward strand.
AGTTTTTCGATACATTAATGATAATAATATTTCATTGGAATATTTATAATGTCAATAATATTAATATGGATTAATAATACAAGGCACTATATTTCATTGAAATATTTATATTAATAACATCATTATCAATATAATTAATATTTAACTCGTATGAATTTCTAGTTATACTAAGCTTCAGCCTCATACATTGATTAATTTACCTCAACAATGGTACGTAAAAAGCCTAAAATAGCAAGAGTGACCCCATATATATCGTGAACCGTAATTATCTCAAATAATTGATACACTATTTAAAACATATAACTATACAATGGTTAGAATTTGCAATAAAATTCTGATGGTCGAATTACCTTAACGCTGGTGAATTTTTCTCTAAAGCTTCTTCCATCCCACCCTATAATATATATACATCGTTGCTAGCTTCCGTACTAAACTTTCAACTTCAAAAAGAGCTACTAGTTGGTGTCTTCCTGTATCTGGCTGTTGAATGGCCGAACTTTGGATTGAATGAATACCTAGTTTCTCTTCAGAGCAAAGGCGAATCCAGAGAAATAGCGTAATACGTTCAAAAGGACAGTAGATTAACAGTCTTGAATGGTTCGAAGAATGAGTAATTTCGACTGAAAATTAGAAACATTTCAACTAAAGAAAAGTACAAAATCCATCCAAAGTGAAATATCTTAGCTTTCCGGCATAGAAAAAATGCCCATTATTTAGAAAAAAAAATCAAACTTCTTTGACACAGTTTATTCTACAGAATGTTCAAAAACTCATAGCCCAAACTGCACATATAGTTTATTTGAACCAAAAATAATACAAGCCCCCTGTACGCTTACATCCGGAAAACTTTGCTAATACCATTGAATTTTGTTCAAAGTTTCAGAGTACAGCGCCGGGAGATCAAAGCTATGCAAACATGCATGTATAACAGGTTGCATAGGAGCTAGGCGCACGGCATTATACACCTCAACACCTTGGAGCACGGCAGCAGAACATAACACAAATAATAGTAAACCACACACCAGTCCATCTAGAAATGGTAATACGTTCTGAGGGTCATCATTAATGGTCCTACATCACAGAAAGTGCTTGTCATTATTGCATGTGCAGTACCGCACGCCTAACTCCTATGCAACTTGTACAAGCATGATTGAACAGATTTGCTCTCCCAGTGCTGTACGCTGAAATTTTGATCTCAATTTAATGGTACTAGCATAGTTTTAGTGTATAGGGATTTTGTATTACTTTTGGTTCAAACAAGATATATGTGTAGTTTGGGATGTGAGTTTCCGAACACCCTGGGTATGAACCTACATACTGTGTATATGAACTACAACAATCTAATTACAACACTATACAAGATAATTAGGACTAATTAATTAATATTCTGCATAACATAATGTACATCTTGCAAATGAAATTAAATCTGTACTGTAGGCCTTCTCTACTATCTATTATGTGAACACAAGCACAAACTAAACTGCTGGAACATCCCCTGCTGATGTCTTGGTATGAGTGGGAGGTATGAGCTTGAAGTACAGTAGTCATAAATTACTATACTCTGATTTGGGTTGGACGAACAGTAGAGAAAATTCAAAACTATTTCTTTGCGGTCAACATTGATAACATTTTACTATATATATTTATTGTTATTTTATGGATATTGATAGTATCGGTCAAAAATGACAACTGCGGATAACATGACTTGATGTATGAATATATTAAATTAGTTTTAGTAACTTTAGTAACTAATTTCTACTGTACTTCCTACCAAAATCATACTGTACGTAGGCTATTTTAGAAAGTTTGACTGGAGGGGGAAGGCGGGACGGGACCACTAACAATTGACGTGATAGAATGGAAAACCTGACATCCCTACCAATAAAAATACAGTGAATTGATTGGTGTTCTTTATTTTTGTCCACTGTTTAGAGATTGGTGCCTAAAAATATGTATCTTTCAGTGTCCATTTTTATTCAATTTTTTCCAGCGTTGCGTCTTACTTACTAACTGTTCAGGTTATACACAAATATACTAGTTACTAATGAGTTGTAACATTACGTCATATAATGTTTCAATTGGACAACACCCCATACTGACGTAAATGGATGTGTCGCATCAAATCATACTACCCGCTCCAATATATTCAATTAAATTTAGGATCCCTACAATAGTATTGTTCGCTGTTTTAGCTCTTGTAGGCTAAGAAGACATAATATAACAATGCTGGACAATATGTTTCACGACTCAACCCAAATCAATGTAATAATCTGTTCAAGTACTTACAATATGAATCTGCTTTCAATAGAATCCTGCTAGGCTGAACGACGCACGGGAATCCAAGACCGGCGACTGGGGCAAGAGAGGTCCGGTGTATCAACAACTCGTTCCGACGCTCGAAATGAACTAGCAAGTAATGAGACATGAACTACCAACGCCTGCTAGAGGATACTTACGTAGCTGACCTCTGACGGATGGAAGAAGAACCTCTTTCAAAACATCGGGTGATCGGAAATATTGCTTATTTCTGATGGAGCGAGAACTATCAACAAAGGATCTACGTGACTTTTTGCAGGTATCGTGACGTTACCGCGTGTGTTTTTGTATCCCCTCCATAACAACGAAATCCCTATATAATGACTGTGCAAGCGTGCAATAATTGACTATTCTACGATCAACGATCGACGACAGACCATTGTCATTGACCTGGACAATGGGTGGAGAAATACTTGTAAAATGTATCAAAATCGTCGCTTAGACGATTGGAGTTATGAACTCTAACTTCTTTATTAACTATAAACTTTTTACATAAAATATTCTGTTTCAAAATCTAACGTATTTATAATTTAATCGTCAATTTA